>CM024210.1:33608642-33896333 GCA_013435755.1 Amphilophus citrinellus | reverse complement strand
GTGAAGGCCTTCCTTTTTTTTTTTTGGAACCAGTTCCCAATAAGATGAGTATTGCAGAAGGACTTCTACTCAGCTGCTCACATTGGCCAGTCAGTTTTTTTCTACCTCAACCACAGAGGGGGAATACACAAAAGCAGAGCAGTGGGCCAAGGCTGTGGTACATGGTGCTACTCTGCAAAAAAGTAACCTGGCGCCTGGAAAGAAACACGTCACCCCTCACACATGATGCTGTGTTGTGCTCTGCTGCCATGGTGACAGTAATGAAGCCTTTGGCAGCAGCCCTAACTTTCTGAGCTAAAGGGCTACACCAACAGTTTGGAAGGGTACACCACCAGCAGGTTACCTATGGAGTAATGAAAACATCAAAGCAAAACCATTTAGGGGTTCTGATAGCTTGTACCAAAAAACCTTGAAGCCTGCTGGGGGGCAGCCCCAGTGGAAATGGCAGTTTCTCCAACACATCTGTACATTCTGGAGAAATTCAGAGCACCCACCATGAGCATATCTCTATCCAAAGAGGCTTCATTAGTATGTCTAGGTTTGGTCAATTGTGTGCTCCTTACATGCTTTTTGTGTTTTTCCTAAGTGAATGTGAGGGAGTTCCTTCTGTGTGCCTTCAGACTGAGGAACAGGCGCTCACAGGCTGCAGTATTTCCAAAGCATGAGAATATTCTGCTTTCGGTTAAGTCACTGCTTTTGTTAATAACACATTCGCTAATGTGTTATTTAATTATGTTAGCATATTATCACTTGTCTTTTGGGTATTGTTAATGGCATGGGTGTTTCTTATAGTCTTTTATTTAGCTATTTATTTTACAGCTTTTATTCTTTGCTTTACATTTATATACATTGTTATTTTGTGGTCATCATTTCATGTGCTTTTATTACTGATATTATTCTATTTCCAACTCTAATGAACGTGCTCTGTAAATAAATAACAACTAGGCTTTTGCTTGGAGGACTGAAAGTGCTGTGGTTCCCTGTCCTCACTGAAATGAGAATGTAACTTTATATGCACTGCAGTGTTTGCTGTGATGAGTCACGGACATCACATTAAGCAAGACCTTCATTTCTGCAAGCAGCAGAGAACGTGCATCATGTGCTGGACACACTCTACAGATGTTCAAGAATATGTGTTTGAAATCCAAAAAGAGAGAGAAGGGCAATAAATACAATGTATGAGTAAGTGATAATCACTTTTTTTTGGGACAGCAACAGCAACATTGCTTGCTGGCAACAATATGAATCATTGAAAATAAGGCTTGGCATACACTCTGCACTGTATAGCAGCTTTGGCCTTGATGGGACAGGAAACCTAAAGGATGCACAAGCTTTGTATCTTACTTAAAACAATGGGAGAGAGAGAAGACAAAAAAGGAATTGAACCACCAACCTCCTGATTAGTAGATGACCTGCGCTACGTCCTGAGCTATATATCCCAGGTCATACCTGTCAAGTCTCCCGTTTTGGCCGGGAAACTCCCGTATTTTACCCCTCTGTCCCGCCGCCTTCCCGTATTATTTTCCCGTATTTTAATATAATATATTTTTTTAAAGTGTTCCTGTGCCGCTCCAAACTGAATTGTCACTAGCCTCGCGAGAACTGCCACCTGCAGTAGCCTGGGTGGCAGTTCTTGCGAGGTTAGTGCTGACAGCCGGAACAAACCAACTGGACCTCGGTTAGGCTCAGTGTTGCAACTTAGGGAGTTTTTTTTCCCGCGTCTAGCGACAGTGAAATCCTCCGCTGTCGCCGTGTCGCCGTGTATTCTGTACACAAAGCTTTCTCCCTGTGTCCCTTCGTACACTCTGGCATTGCCCAAACCTCACTTCATCACCGAGTCTGCCCACCCGTTCCCTCCGCTCCCATCCCCGGACCTCACTTCGGCCTTTTTCAACCTTTGAGACAGGCGACAGCGAGTTTTTTCTTACACAAGTTGGCAACAGTGGCCCAGATAAAGGAGGAGGGTTGAACTTAGCGAGCAGTCTCACCCCACATAAGTGTTTTCGTTAAATTTGATATTCTAACATTAAACAATACGGGACAAAATTCACCTATGTAATGTAGGTCTAGGCAAAGCATTAAAGTTATTAAAGTTAATTTGTAGTTCTAAACATATTTAGGGTGTTTTTTCTTCACTTTTTGCCTCTCCAAAGATGTTTTTCCTCTCTCCCTCAGCTTTGACTGCAACTACATCCAAATGAACAATTATGCAAATTAGGCAATGACGTCACAGCGACTTCTATTTTAAGTAGCTAAAATTTCCCGTATTTTTAAATACAGAACTTGACAGGTATACCCCAGGTATACGTTGGGGTACATATAACTGAGTAGAACTCCAGTAGTGTATGAATCAGGTTCTAAAAATATGAGGAACTACTGTAACTTAAATGTGTTCTGTTATAGAAAGCATTATGATACTTTTGAGTGTGTTAGTATGATTACTAACTAATCAACTGATTAATCAATAAACAATTTAGTGCTTCAGTGCTGTATGTGTTTGCTTACTAAATAAAGCTGATGGATTAGAAATACTGAATCATTTTTATACATTAACAAATATAATATTAAGAGTTGTCCATCACACTTTCTGTTGGCCAGCAGTGGAGGATCTTTGACCCCCCCTCCATAATGTTGCAGTTACAACATTGTTTTGCTAGGGGACGCCACAGGAGCAGCAAATTCGGTCATGAGTTGGCGTTGAACTTCGTCTGGAGCTGTGACCCCTGCGGTTGAGCTTTAGGTTTGGATCAGCTATTTCTTTTTCACTGCCCCCTCTTCATTCCTTAGAGCAAATTCAGAGAACAAAGAAGTCAACTCTACACAGCCTCTGTTTATTTATGTAAGTGGTATGTTATCTCTAATACATATAGATTGGCATGTTATGCAACCTTGTACTTAAATAAAAGATACAGTTTAAAAGGCTACATGTTTTATGTGCATGTGTACGTTCGATTGTCCACTAGCAATTTCTAATAGCTGGTCTATGAAGAAAAAAAAAGGGGGTGGGGGGGAGGGGGGATCTCTAGCCATTTCATTAGCAGGATTGTTTCTCAAGGTCGCCAACACATGAAACTTGTTTATTCGGCACCTCTTGCCAAACAAATTTAACAGATTCAGGCAGAAGGGAAAATAAATAAACCGCAGTCAGTCGTGCAATTTGTGTTTCCTCTTCCAAAGCTAAATTTGTCTTGTCTCGCAAAACACCACCCATCCTCTTTCGATTTTTTTCCTTTCTTGACAGCAGCCGTGAACCGAATGATTCACATAAACGCCCTCTATTCTTCTGATACGTTCACGGTCCATGGGAAAGATGGTAATTATGAGTGCTCCTAGTGTGCATAGAAATCCCGTTCACTTCGGGGTTTTGTCGGTGGATTACTGCACATCTGATGTCAACATCTTACATTCACATATAGAAAACTGCATGTTGAGTTGAAATACAGTCAAAAGGTGGGGGCGACATGGATCATCACTGTGTAATTTGTGCGCTTGAGATGTTTTTTATTGCATTTTCCTGCATTATATAAAGGTAGCAGTAAGCAATGTCTGCTTAATTGATTTTTAAACAGCAAACTGTTTTCTGTATTTCAAGAATTGTTATTTAATTAAGTAACTTACTTGATTTGGTAAAAATATAAAACCTGTCAAATAAAGATGTAACAGTGATTAAAAGGGAATAGATCATAAAATAAAAAGTAAATATAACAGTATTGAAAAAATAGTCTAAATAGTCTTTCCTACAAGAGCCAATCATGCATTCAGTTTTAAATCAGCAATGAAATAGCGTAAAGCACTCTTCAGACAGAATAGCTAATGCATCTCATAATCGCATCTTTAAATGTGACACGGTAAAAATAACATTCCTATTATTGCAATGGACAAAGCAGCACTTTTTTTCTTTTAGGACCTGAATGCATCGTTGTCTTCCTTTTGCTCCGTTCGCTTATTTTTCTTCTTTTATGCTCTCTTGCGGGCAGTGCGTGTGCGCGCGTGTACGTGCCGGGGGGTGACGGCGTGTTCCTGGAAGAGCCCAGCCTGCCTGCAGAGTCACTCACATTCCTGGCCGGGATTCAATGACTGAGCCAGACACACAAAACACAGAGGGAGGGGGCGTGTGAGTGAGCGCGCGACAGAGAGACCTAGACAGAGCGCGAGGGAGAGAGAGCAGGCGCGAGAGACACGCACTCAGACTGGGGGAGAGAGAGAGCGCTCTCGCGAGCAGGCTGGCTCTTCAGACTTCTCATTTCCATACAGTCAGAGTGAATCGGCGGGGGCAGATAGAGTGGATCGTTCGTCCTCGACAGCGCCGAGAACCTCAAATAAGGATTTGTTTTAATCGAGCTGTATCGACGCACAGCTCCCGCTTTCGTTTCATTTTCGCCTACTCGGTGTTCGAATGTGACAAACGGAACTTTTCACCTCAGTGGAGTTTAGAAAGCTGTCTTTTCAAATATGGACAGTCGGCGAACTGCTACAGGGAGCGACTGGTCGGTGTTCACTCAGATACAGGAATAAAACTGCAGACTTGCAGCTGGGACTTTTTACTGGATGTTTGATGAAGAGCTTCGCAAATCTGATCAGTTCTGGGACACTGTGGATTTACCAGGTTGGAGGACGGATAAGACACTTGTGATTCCCGGTCGACGATAAGAAGGATTTACGCATCTGAAGTTGCAGGAAAAGCATGGGAGACTGTAAGTCGGGGCCGAGCTTCCAGCCTCATCCGGGAACTGCAACAAACTCTCAAGCAGTTTTCACACCTCAGCTCTATGAGCTCTTTGGGCGGACCGGCGGCTTTCTCTGCTCGGGTGGCAGCATGAGCTACTCTTTAAGAAAGACGGGCAAGGCCCCGAGCCAGTTCTGCAGCATCTGCCGCCGCCCGTGATGCCGGGCCCACTCTTCATTCCGTCAGAACCGCTCCACTGAAGGAGGTGCGAGACGGTTCTGGAAGGGAGACCATCTCTTGCTTTGTGGTCGGCGGGGAGAAACGACTGTGCCTGCCGGCCGATCCTTAACACGGTGCTGCGGGACTTCACCCTGCAGCAGATCAACTCAGTGTGCGACGAACTGCACATTTACTGCTCCCGGTGCAACGGCGGACCAGCTGGAGATCCTCAAAGTCATGGGGATCCTGCCCTTCTCGGCGCCGTCCTGCGGTCTCATCACTAAGACGGACGCAGAACGGCTCTGCAACGCCCTGATCTATGGAGGCGCTTACCCGCCGCGCTGCAAGAAGGAGCTGAACGGAGGCTCGCTGGAGCTGCAGTTCACCGACAGGAGCTTCAAAATCTATCACGAGTGCTTCGGCAAGTGCAAAGGCTTGTTCGTGCCGGAGCTGTACACCAGCCCGAACGCAGCGTGCATTCAGTGCATGGACTGCAGACTCCTGTACCCGACCACAAGTTCGTGGTGCACAGCCATAAGGCGCAAGAGAACAGGACTTGCCACTGGGGCTTCGACTCGGCCAACTGGAGGGCGTACATACTCCTGGGCCAGGATTACACAGAGAAAGAGGAGAAGGCCCGTCTGGAGCTCTTCCTGGACGATATTAAGGAGAAATTCGACTTCGCCAACAAGTACAAGAGAAAAGCATCATCCAAGGTGAGTTGGTCTCCATGCTGTACCTCAGCTTTTACTTGCATATTTTACTATTTCAGCTGCAATTCGCTTCAAGCTGCAGGTAATCCATTGCAGCTTGGTGTGATACTTTCTTGCGCTCTCCCATGAGTTTTAATTCGACACCCTTCTCATTAACATTTAAACGACTGGGGAGGGGGTTAACAAACTTACATACAAACATAGCAAACATACAAAGGGTTAATTCACACACATTTCCAGAGTTAATCTGGAGCTACATTCCCATCATATGGATGATGAACCTGGCAGTGTTTGGTAACTGCTACTGCTGTGTTCTTCCTAAACGGGCCTCATCCAGCAGCGACAACAATATGCCTCTGGTGGCAGTAAAGCCATTATTTGGCCGTGAAACACCTCTTAAAGGTCACTTTTTATTGGCCTGTCCAGTAAATAGAATCTCATTTGCCAACAAATGGTTCGATGGAAAATTGTAAACAACAGTTTACAGAGGGGGAGGTCGTGGGGGTGTGAGAGATAATAGATTTCTCTTCTTCGCATTAAGTGGCATTACTCTGTTCAGCGGGAAAAAGAAGTAGTTTTTGACACGTGTGTTTCCCAGTGGGAGGAGACAGAAGTGATCACAATGATTATTAGTATGACAAAATGAGCTTTTATCTTGTGTCTTCTTACTTGTCTGGCTGTCATGTGTCTGTTCCTGTGGTTTCCTGTTTAATCAGTGCTGCTATCAAGTACTGAAGTCCCCCCCCCCCCCAAACAACACACACACACGCAACGCACGCACGCACGCATGCTCCTGTCTTCTTGTTTGAACAATCCAAATGAGTGCATCTGTTGAGTTTTTGGTTCTGCATGTTCCTGTGGTTTTAGTGATCTAACCCCCTCCAGCCTAAGGCAAAAGAGGTTTAGGCATCAAATTTGTTTTTTCCATGCATTTGCTTTTTCTGAGCTAACTTACTGTAAAGCTATATGAAGGGATTCTGTCATGGCTTGGTGTTTGCAAGACTGATAAAGAGTCCAACCCCCAACCCCACCCCTATAGGGGGGGAAAAAAGGCTAGGTGTTACCATTTGCATGAACACATGAATGGTGCTGATGAAGCAGGGTTTACAAGTAAGTGTGTGGAAACATAACATGATCCCAACAAAGGGGAGCATTCAGCAAACATCAGAACCCCCCCTCTTCCTCTCCCCCACCTCCCAAAATATCCACTGACCAGCCCAGGCAGTGACCCAGCTCTGACATAGTCCTTCCGTTTTGCCTACTTTTCCTCTCCTCAGTGGATTTCTAGGCAGAAGCAGAACAGAGTTTGTTGATGAAGCTCAGAAAGCAACAGCAAAAATGTTTACAAGAGGTTTTGTTCACTCTGCTGAGATTTCTTTCAGAAGAACCTGCCAAAGAAAGGGAGATCAGGAGACCCCTGTAGTCCTAAAGAGTGCCAGAGTCCTACCGTCCATAGTGAATACACACTCTTGGCACACACTTTCATTCAGACTTGAGTGATGGACCTCAAGGACCTCCACTTTCAGGGGGCCTCTCTTCTGTTTTTATAAGTGCTGACAGGGGTGCCCAAATGTTAAAACCCGAGGCTCATTTGAGCTTCTGTCCTGCTGTTTAATTTGACCCCTCCCCGGAGGATCCAGTTTGAAGAAACGCTAATGAGAGGAATGCAACCAGGTTGAGAGTTGAGGAATACTGCTACTCTTATAGGCAAACAGATCTCCTTTGTCAGCAGTTTGAGCACAACTGAGGAAACGTTTTTGGAAGATGTTAGGCAACCGTGTCCAGCACACTGTGTTCACCATTTCAGAAACATCACTGTCTGTCAGTGGAGTAACAAGGTGGCTCAGTGAATATTAAATATGACTGATAGAAAAGTGTTAGTAGCAGTCTCACATGCAGACAAGACACAGGAAGTGATATTGCCACACTTCCCTCCTTGCAGACACTCTATTGAAAGCTTCCTCTGAGACGAGTGAATCACAGAGTAAAAAAAGCAATTCACATTAGCAGCGCCTCCAGTTGTGGAGAAAGTGTGAACTTTGCAGTTCATTTTCCTTTCTTTATCTTGTGGATGCAAGGCCATGGGCATTCTGCAAACAACAATGAACAAATGCAGTAAACTACTGAAAAGTTACATGTAGGAACACTTCCAAGCTGCCCATGGCAGCCCTGGACTGCAAGTCTTTGGTTTTGGCTGGTACACATGTGGCTGGCACACATAATGAGTGGGTTTCCGCATCAGGATGTTTAGATAAGGATTGTGGCTGCAGATTTAGTATGTCAGTAACTTTATAATTTGCCCCTCAAGATGATGTGATTCATGCACAATCTGTCTGGTAAGAGAACTATGAGAAATAGAATAAAAAGAGAGGGGTTGTGGTGGGGAGGCAGCTCAAAGTTTGACTCATGCTTGGTTGAAAAAAAGGTTACATCAGACTCTGATTTTTTTTTTTTTTTTTTTTTTTTGGGCATCTTCCTACATGGTCACATTCTTTCCCAGCCTTTTCAGTAGATATGAAGCAGCTATATTATATCTATATTTTTTCATTTTCACATTCATCAGTCTGTGCGTACATTGCAGATGTGCTACTCTGTCAGAGCGATGAAGTTGTCTTACACGACTGCTGTAAAAGACAATGCATACACTCAGTGGACATGACTCTATGGTTAATGTTGAAAACTGGGAAATCCAGATTTCTCCTTATCCAGCCATCCACTTTCTCCTTAAAGTAGTTTAAATGTGCATAAAAAATCCAGTCAGGACAACAGGAGAGGCTATGTTAGTGGTGCTGACACCCAGAACATTTCTGTTTCCATGTATGACTGAGTTGTAAGAAAAGACTTAAGCCAAAACTGCCCTCAGGTTTGAACACACAACTATTAAGCCCTGGAAATAGATGTGTCAAAGTTTAATATATTTTTCCAAGTCATAGCACACCTCAAATCTTTAATGTGAAGAAGCTAACACTTCCCCTTCTCCTCCCCCATGCTCCCTTCCCCGCTCCTTGGGATATCTGGCCTCCAGCTGAAGGGGCTGCTGTTTCATTGGGCTGTGGTAGTGGGGGGCTCAGAGGAAGTGAACTCCACAGGGAATATAGGCCCATGTCCTGTTTCATATGCAAGGCGCAGTGCTAGCTAAGCCTGCCTGACTCCCAGCCATGTCCACAAGATAGACAGGACAACAGCTGGTAGCTGTGCCTTTCAGTGGCTGTTCAGGGAAATTTTTATTCTCATTTATGGGTCCATGCCAAAACTGTGACCATGGTAAACATCCACAGTAGAGCTTCATTTTGGCCTGACTGAGTGAGTGTTGTTAGCAGATTCCATGTTGTGTTTTCTGTTTTCATAGTTCTCCTTTTTAAGCATAAAAGATAAATTTTGTGCCCTGTGCCTTAAGAAGGAGGAAGCCACAATTCAATTAGGCCTCTATAATGAGTTCTGCTTGGCCGCGCTGCCAGTCTGGGTTTTCTAAAGCTCTATAAAAACTATGATATTTTGGGCTGTCCCAGTAAAAATATGACTAATGTGAAAAGAATCGTGATGGGTGCAAACAGTTGGTCCTGCGTCACACAATCTAAGATAGCCTGGGTCAAAATTCTAACAGTGTTGGAAATTAAGCATAAACCACCTCACCATGTGACTTTTGCCACAGCATCTACATCTCGTCCATTTTAAATGTTAATATACCTTGATCTTTGCATGAAGGTTGTGGCATGCTTTCAAAGAGAAAAAACATTCTTCACCTTTTTACTAATTGGAATGTACTTGCTTTTAGCCTGAATAATATTTATTAAGAGAGTTTAATAAGTAGTAGCAAACCTCTTTCGTATTTCTTCTTCTATACTGGGAAATTAACAACAAAAACATAAATTTTGCTTTGGAAAAGAGAACTCTGTGAGGAGCGACTGTGCTCAGATGCTCCACGACAAAAACTTGAGGAACAGCCACAAGATGAAGTCTGTGTCATGGGTTAGATGTGCCTTTACATGCCTGTGTTTTCACTGCAACCGTAGAAGGAGGGACAAAGAGTAGAGCATCATAGATTTTCTGGTTTGTTATGTTCGTCTGGAAAATTTCTCAAAAGGCTGCCACTGAAGCAGTAGTGGGAAATGCAGTGATTCTTTTCATACAGCATGTCTCTCTGCCAGAAGCTGCTTTTTTTTTTTTTTTTTTCTTTTTTTTTCAAAACATTTTTAACTTGTACAAAGAACAAAACACTTTTTCCCAGGTGCTGCTTGACTGTACACAAAGGATGAAAACATGTAGGAAGCAGTATGTGTTGCTTTGTTTGTTGTAGGATTCTAACGTTACTGTCACATGACAGGCCAAGCCATGACCGTCATGCGTTTTATTAAAAATTCAAAATGCTACCTAATAACTTTTACATTTACAAAGTCAGTGAGATTTCCAATTGCAACAAATTCACAGCTAGAAAAGGGCTGCAAGTGTTCCAATAGTGAAAACACAGCTGACACAAACTATTTCCTCCTACATGTGAGAAAGGACAACTTCAGCAGTTGTCCCGACCCGATTCTTTGTGAACCCTTAAGAATGTTGAATCTTGGAGATATCTTTGATAAACAGCAGTAGTCAGATTTAAGAGGAGCAGCTAGCTGAGTGCTTCATGAAAAGCCCAAACAGGAAAGACCGATCACTGCAGTAATACCTGCCTGGTATATCCAGAGACTGGCTGTAAGTCAGTCTTTGTGCAGGTAAGGAAAGCTTGACTCTCTGGGAATATCTCTCACATCTCTGCCCGTTCATTCCAAGATGATGAAGGGTGGAAAAAAAGGCTTCCTAACAAGAAAGTTGCTTTTGGTTATAAGCAGCAATGTGCTCAAGCTATCAGGAAAAATGGTACATGCAAAACTGCAGATCATATGTTTGCAGTAGCATGTGTTAAAAATCATGTATTTCTGTCCACTCTTTGAAATCCCTGTCAGTATATTCAAACCCTTGTGAAGACTGGCATGAAAGATGGGACCCAGTGACCTGATCCAGGTGTCTTATGGGAAAGAAGCTCTTCCTCAGCCAGATGGTGTCTGTGTTTGATGTCTAGTCTGACTGTTCTGTTTTTTTTTTTGTTTTTTTTTTTTTTTTTTGCAGCCATTCAGTATTGATGGTAGGTTACCATAGGCGTGTTTATTTAATGAAATGATCTTTAAATATTAATCAGCACACATGGCACTGTAGGACCATATATCAGCATACTGTACATGCACCTTTGGCCACCTTTACTTTCCAGGGGTTTGTAGATACACAGCAAACACAGACTAACCTGTGAAATTGGTGAAGTGATTAGTGTTGCTGATCTACAGGTATAAAAATACCAATTAAAAAAAAATTATAAATGTTTACACTTTTTATTTTTTTAAGAATGTATTTTGTTACAAGATCTACACATTACTGTCCAGTCTTTACACTCTTACAGTCCAGTAGGTTTTGGTTTTAGCCACCATAAGAGGCAGATTTTTAGAAACTAGCCGTCACATTTCAAATAAAATCTTTCACATTTTGGCATTACAGTTTTCTTTTAAAAGCATTTCCATTTGGGTGTTCCAAACAAGCAAACATTTTGTAAAGAGAAATTAATATTAGCCTAACCCCAACACGGAGCTTAATCCTAACCCAAACCCTGGACAGGTACCTGACTGATGTGAGGTTTGGTCTCAGATGGTGCATTTACAGTGTGGGACTGGATGGTGTATCCTCTTCGCCCTCTGTGTATGGATTGCATGCATGATAAAAACAGAGTCATATCTGATAGCACTTGTGTTATGTTTATTTAAAAAGTGAGATTCCAGATTTTTTTCCAATGCCTATATGAACTGCTGAGAAAAAATACGACATCAGTTCTGTGGAGATAATCTGATGTGTATGCTGCACGTGCTTTTTCTTGGAAAATCCCAATCTTCAGCTGTCTTACTGTTTCTTAGAGATTTTCTTCAGCTCTGACAGTGAATGACCTGACTGTTAATGAGGGATGTTCTCCAGATGTAATCCAGAATAAACTGTACCAGCTGATGTGAAAAATGTGGGTATAGAATGGGAAAATGCTGCCAGCCAGATGGGGGGGTTACTTTCTGCTGCGTCAGACCAGGAGCACCCTTTGTATATGACAGCAATGTTGGCCTCTGGAGTTGCACCTTCCCCCTTCATGCGGCACTCATATGTTTATAAGCGCAGCTAGCATTGCATGACCTTTGCCTCCCCAAATAAAGAGGTGACCCATTTCACTCCTTGCCTGTCTCGTAGGACTGTCGGCCAATTCCGTGCTGCTTAGCAACTCCCACAAGGCAGATGGCTGTCTGATGAAGGCAGCTAATCTCACATACCATCAAATAAATGAACATCCACTGGCACCATGATACAATAAACTGAATGCTGCATGATGAAATCTGCGTTCAGATGCGTTTCAGATTTTGTTGAAAACCCTTCCACAAAATATGCATGTGACTCATGTAAATATGAACAGCAGAGGCATCCTCTGCCTCATTTGGAGTGTGACTGAGCATCGGGCTGGTCAGGTGTGTGATTTGCAGTCATGCAAGTGCGTGCATGAATGAATGTGTGTGCTTGTTTTGTGCCTGGATCAGCCGTAGGAGGAGATTAACATGAGCTCAATGCCTACTCATTTCCCCATCTGCCTGTCTCCCACAGTGATGCTTCCCATCCCTCCCCCATCTCAGCCACACACACAGACATCCTTACAGCACCCAGGTTCCACCCCTGCAATTCTTTCTAAGTCTTATAAATGATACAGAAGCTCATAGAATCATACATACACATAGGCATGTATGCACTGATGGCTTTGTCTGGCCTGTAACACAACATCTGCCATACTTGGCTTAGAATATCCTCCCTTCAGATCATGTCATGAATCAGCAGTCCATTTCCAACCATTGGGAGCAAAGTCCATGGGAAGACTGGTATCTCATCCCTTTTAATCATCTCAAAGTTTGGGAAGGACAGGTAGAGGCAGCAGGCAGATACAGGGAGCAGAGGTGGCAAAAGTACTAACATTCTGTACTTAAGTAGAAGTACAAGTACTTGTGTTAAAAAATACTTTGGTAAAAGTCGAAGTACTGGTTCAACTTCTTTACTTAAGTAAAAGTAAAAAAGTACAGGCTCTGAAATGTACTCAAAGTAAGAAAGTAAAAGTAGCTCTTTGGAGGACGTTTCTACCTGCTGTTTTTGTGTAAAGCTAACTGAACCTTATTATATATTACTGTAATAATATAAAATAATACATGAGAACACAAACGTTATTCCAATCTAAATTTTAATTCTAATGAATGTACTCAGCTTGAATCACAAACTGTGAAACGGAATTTAAACACAGCTCTGTTCTCTGTGTCCTCCATAGTAGAGGGTGACTGTGCCTCCACCTAAACACCAACATGAGGATACTCAGGGGTTACAGTGGGATTCAGAAGGTGGAGGAACCCTAAGATCAGCTGTAGTGGCTCTGCATGGGGAGAAGAATCACAACTTTCTATTGTGAGCTCCAGTAAATGATGTTGGTGTGCAGGCTGTGATCAGCTGACCTGCTGCTGCTGCTCTGAGGTTTACTGCTCTGTGTGGATGAACTGAACTCACAAAGATGTAACCCAGTATTTCACAGCTCTCTGAGCTGATCTCCATCCCCTACACTGACAGCATACAGGCTGTAGAAATGTTGGATTCAGTGATCTCAGCATCAGCAGCTTTGATTCAAACTCATCTCTGCTGCACTGATGTAACCTGTAACTCTGACCATGAACACAAACACTGTGCACCAACACAGAGCTTTACTGTAAATACAGTACAACAAGCTGACCTGTTTATCACGTACTAAACTGCAGTATTTTCATACAATCTTTGAATAACACAAAGTCAGCATACTTCAGTTTATTTTCCAGTCCTTACCTTTAATTCTAACCTCTCTTCTTCCTCTCCTGTCCTCTTTCTCCATCTCTGAGTGAACTTCTCTCTCTTTGCTCTCCCTGAAATACAGCAGCTCTTCTTTTAGCTCGCAGACACACTGTGTGACAAACTGCACACACTTTGTGTGTTTGCTGATATTTGTTGAGCATTTAGAAACGCTGCCTTTACCTGCCACACGTTACTCCCTTCATGCTCGCTCCTCTTCAGTAGCGCTAGCTAAGCTGTTTATGTCCCGCGAGCATAACTTACGGACTCGGTCCGGCCCGCTGTGACCCCTGATTATAGCGCTATAAATGAGACATTAATTACATGGGTTTGCGTATTTAATCCTTTTGTACCCGATAAGCCCCGGTGATGGAGGATACGCCAGTACGATTGTCTCTTACATGTTAATATTCCTCCGTTTAGGCTCAGATCGTTTGATGTTTGACGGCGCACTGACCGGAAACGCAAACTTCTCCCTGACGTGTTAAAAAGTAACGAGTCTGTTTTGAAAATGTAAGAAGTAGAAAGTACCGATACTTGTGTAAAAATGTAGGGAGTAAAAGTAAAAAGTACTCAGAAAAATAAATACTCAAGTAAAGTACAGATACCTGAAAAATCTACTTAAGTACAGTAACGAAGTATTTGTACTTCGTTACTTCCCACCTCTGACAGGGAGATAATAATAAGCTCTGCTAATCTTATTTCTGATTGAACTGGCACCATTCCTCCGAACAGGGAGTTCCTAAGTCAGCCCAGCAGTTTTGCAAAATCTCTGTCAACTGGATGGCATGGCGATAAGAGATATAGATTTTTATTTTTAAAAAGCACAACAGGAAAGCTCCACATTTCTACACTGGCTTGAAAAATATGTGGTTGCAGAATGGCACCATAGATGGGCCTTTTTTTTTCTTCATACAACCTTCATTTCTCCAAATAATCCCACTGGAACTCTGCTTCGTGTGGAAGAGACATCATGTAATTCTGCTCACATTCATTTTTATGAAAATGCTTATCTAAAATTCTTAAATCTAATTCACATTGTGCATACCACATTTTACAGCTAGGTAGGGCATAATCTACAATGTAAAAGGAACGAGAAGTAACCTTAGCCATCTTTTGCCAGCAGTCTTTTTTTTAAACCATCTGGCTTGTCCTCACCATCATAGTACACTGCAAAAATCAATGCACCACCTGTACACTGTATATCATTAGCTTGTGTTGTCTCCCAGCAGGTGGGCAGTTTGATTATAAGATTTAGCTTGTTTGTTCTGGATGTGTCCGTCACCAGAGCTTTCACTTCTTTCACTTTGTGTGAGGGGGCATTAAGTATTCCTCTGCCCTTTTGAAGTAATGGTATGTCAGCTCTCCAAACAAGCATTTGGCAGCCAGTCCAAAGGCAGACATGGAGGAGCGAGTGTTTGAGGTGTATTTTCTGTTCTTATGAAGAGAGGCCGTATTCTGAGAAACTCCTTTTGTTGTGCTTTTTTCCCACTCTTCAAGGGATGGGGGTTGGGTCACACTGGTTTGGCCTTAGCCATGTGTTAGGGCAGCTCCCAGGAGGTTGGCGGGGTGTTGGGGGTGGTGGTATGTGTGGGATTTGTCCACTGGCTAGCCATTGTCACATCTTTTGTGGTCAGTATCAGCTGTGTTGTTTGGGGATAGATGGAGGTGACTCCCAACCCCCTTTAATGCTGGATGACCAGCGATCCCAAAGCACTTGAGTTGTAGATCTTTGCTCATTGTTTGACTCCCCCTCTCCAATCCTCCATTCTCCTGTTTGCTCATCTTTCCTAGAAGTGTCATGACTGCTGCTGTCTTGAACAACAAACAAACACAGAGGGGAGGTAGGAATGCTAGCTACTTTCTGCTAATAACCACTAATAATATAAATTTAAATTTAAGAGACACATGAGTTCCTTTAAGCCAGACTGATAATGTATTTTTTGGTCCAACACTGCTTATTTGGGAGCAAAGGACTCTTATGTTAATATATTGGCTAATGCACGCCAAATCAGTGGATGTCCGACAAAATACATCAACATGATGTAATTGTGGCCTATAATATCCATCAACTGATAAGTCTGCCAGGCTCTGCTTCTGATACCCAAAATAAACCTCCAGCTAAAAAGATTATTTCCTTCTTTTCTGGTTTAATCTTTTTTTTTTTTTTTTTTTTTTTTTTTTTTTTGCTCTATACATCAAAAGAATGCCCATTTAAAAACATATGTTTTTTGGTCACTTGACTTATTCTTTTATCAAACAGTCATTTTTAAACTCAAATAAACAATAACAGTGTGTACAGTGAAGCAATCTGATCAAAGGATGTGCTTGTGAGAGACAAACAGGAATGTGTGGCTTTAGAGAGGAGAGGTGAGGGGACAAAGGCAGAATCGAAGGCAAGCTGCTGTAACAGGGACCACGTCTTCAGAGCAGGGGTCACTCCTGCAACCAGCCTGTGTTTTGTAACTTTTCAAACAATGTGTATGTATATAAATCAAGCCCACTTCATAGAACAACTTGCAAACAAATTTGAGTCACCTTTTGTGTGAGCAATCACGTTATACTTTGGTTTTTTTTTTTGTTTTTTAACTCTGAAACAAAGTCAGTTAATAAAAGACCTAAAATTCCATCTTTGTTTGAATCAAACATTCTGAATACATCTTTTTTTGATCTCGTAAATATCACCTTGGTTAAATCAAATGGCAGGCTTCTGAGAGAATACAGAGTTGTGAAAGAGCCATTCACTCACAGTGCAATAAAGTGCCATCCAGCGCATGTCTTTTCTCAGAAAAGGTGTATTTCCTGGCTGCACATACTGCAAACACATCTGATCTGTGCTGTTGTTTAGTCTGCTCTGACTCATTGTAATGTCTAGCCAATGTTAGTTATGTTAGGGCTAGGTGGGTTAATGTTAAACTGGATTAAACAACAACTGGATTATCCAACAAGGAGGTATTGGCATGAACTTTGACTGACCATTTGAATCTTTGTTTATCACAGCTGCAGTTTTATAAGATGTGCTGTGAGGCCAGGTGAGCCAAAATCGAACTGAAAGAAGATTTGCTGCTTAGTTGAGTCACTTTATCAAATGTGAGAGATCACTGGGTTTGAAGTGAAACCAGGCAATGAAGGACAGCTTTAGGCTGGTGTCATTCACTGAGTGCAGACAGGAGTGCATAACTGAACCCAGGCAGGGGAGAAAGGTTTTAGACTGGCGGGGCAGAACGAAACCGCTTTCAGTTAGACGTCCTGGGCAGAAACAGAAACAAAGTCGGTGAAGTGCAGCCACACCTTGGCTGTAGCTTGTCAGGAAGTTGAGGTGGAAGGTGGGTGTGTGTGTGAGCAAATTAGGGCCTTTGGTAGGGGCAGTCAAAGGTTCAGGAGGCTAAGATTACTCCTCAGGAACCAAGTATTGGAAACAAAGGCTTTTAATGTGGTTAACATCCCTTCTTTAGACTGGCTGGGCTGTTGCTTGCCGAGTCACCAACCTCCTGAATTAAGTCAGCCAGCCTCACTCTGGAAAATGAAGGAATGCTAAATAAAACAATATGGTGAAAGGAAATCCCTCCTTCTGGCATGAATGCCTGCTTCTCAGGTTCAAGAAGCCTCCTCCAGCCAGGCCCAGACTTGCTCCTCCGCTTCAGCCTGGCTCATTGATTTCATGTTACACACTTCCTTCTACACGCTGTGTGTGTGTTATTGAAAACATGCAGACAGAAAAAGATCTAAACACATCTCTGCGCATACATACGGCTGTCTAGGCATACTCTTTATACACACACGCACAAACGCTCATTCCACATCTACAAGGTAGACAATAGAGCTCTTGAACCCCTCAGCTTATAATTAATGTAATTGTAGATCTCTGAGACAAGGTATTGTATGGAGTGTGTAATCGCCTCTGAGCACAAAGATGTTATTTTCAGCATCTTCAAACATTGCCAGGGCTATCTTGAGCAGTAGGACATCAGTTTATATAAAGCCCATAACAATTTTTATGTCTGTTGCTGCTCAAATATGTGTCAGGTTTAGACACGTTGACACATCTGAATCCTCTTTCCATGCGACCTCTAGCCTTCTCATCTGTCTGCCATGTTTAATTGTCTCTCTCTCTCTCACTCACTCACACACACACACACACACACACACACACACACACTCTCTCACTCACTCACACACACACACTCTCTCTCTCTCTCTCTCTCTCTCTCTCTCTCTCTCTCTCTCTCTCTCTCTCTCTCTCTCTCTCTCTCTCTCTCTCTCTCTCTCAGAGGTCAGGACTGGTGCAGTTGAATCTTGCCATGAAACCTCCACTCCCTTTCTTCCGTCCCCTCCGACTCCTCCCTCAGTTCCCTCTCTCCAGGCATGAAAGCTGGTTATCTGCATGGCTTTGCAAAGGATTAAACTAGACATATGTGTGTGTGTGTGTGTGTGTGTGTGTGTGTGTGTGTGTGTGTGTGTGTGTGTGTGTGTGTGTGTGTGTGTGTGTGTGTGTGTGAGAGAGAGAGAGAGAGAACAAGAGAGAGGACTTGTGGTCTGAATAGCTGTCACACTTTTTTCCCACTAGTGTTATCTCAATGGATGTCTCCCACACAGGACTACTTTCTAGGACTGGAGCTGCTGGGGTTAAGACCATCACACAACACTGTGTGGGTTGATCAATTAATTTTTGGTCTTTAAATTTAAAGAGTGTACCAAATATTTGTCACAATTTTGTTTTCCACCCCTATAACCTCAAAGCCTACCAAATATTCAATTTAAAGACATAAAAACCAGCAAATTAATTAATACTCACATATTCAGTGCAGCATCTGGTCTCTAGGTTACTTTGTTTATAGCATCTTCCTCTTTGGTCTGAAAATGACTCGTGGCTTTACTCAGGATTTCATTTTCCCTGAACGGATGCAAAAGGACCAGAACAGCATAAAACATAAATAAAAAAATAAGAAGCTTTTTTTTATTTTTCTGAAGTCTTTTGATGCATTTAGTATTTTCTCCAGTCTCCACAACATAACATTTTTAGCAAATACAAAACTAAATCACCAAATTCCACAAATCACTCAAAAACAGCTGAGGAGTATTGATCAGCACACTGAAATCTGTGACAGGTTACTAATAATACTACATCTTTTTCTCCCTGGCAACATGGCTGAGTGTGAATGTGTGTTTTTCCTCTTTAGAACTGGTTAAAATTTTATAGAACTTGTTAAATGTGAGGAGGTTAGATCTGATTGGAAGTGGTTGGTGCAGATGCATTTGGTGTTTTTAAAGGATGGTTGAGGTGTGCACTGCGGTCTTTATCTGGAGTCAGACACTATCTGATGGTATAAGAAACCTGGTGTGAGACAGACTGCAGCATTTGATTCTCTGCAGAGCAGAGGCCTGGGTGGGAGCCAGTGTTAAGTCTCAGCCCAAGGGTGGTGTCAAAGGTAGGGCTGCAACTAAAGATTATTTTGGCAGTCGATTAATCTGTCAGTCAAGTTTTTGATTAGTCAATTAGTCAACGATTATTTCAATCTTAACTCACTTGTTCAAGCCTGCCCACCTGTTAACATCACCGTGTTGTCTCTCCTCACAGTTAAAATAATGACCCATAAAAATACGAGTAACATTAATGTGATTATATAATAAATATCAAATAAACAGTGCATATTAAAGTGAATGCAATTTTTTTATTTTAAATGTGCAAATAAATAAATAAAAATGGCATCTGTCTGAAAGTTAAAATAAGGCTTCAAATTCAATCAAAAAGGTTTTTCTGTGCAAAACAGCTGAAAAGTTTACAGATGTTTACTATTCAGAATGAACGCTAATATTAATGCGAGGGAAAAAAATAGGAGCCAACGTAGCTGCTGCTAGTGTCCTTCACTCGTTAGCTAACATAACTGAAATGTGCCACTTGGCAAACATCATCCATGAGAGCTTGTTTCCACCAGGTGAACTAACAGAAACATTACTGTACAAACGTTAACAGGTGTCAACGACGCACTAACGTACCCATCCAGAGCTCACGTCACAGCTCCAGGGTGCCGGCGTTTTAAACGCTCAGCACTGCAGTGATGCTGCGTGGAAGGAAAGCTCTGCTTTGCACAGTCTGCATTCTGCTTTATTTTGGTTTGCTGTGAAATGCTCCCACACCTTTGACAGTCTGTCTGCATTTTCTTTCATTTTCTCCACCCTCCTCACTGTTCCACCAACAATGGGGGCGATACTGCCCCATATCTACCTGTCAGTGGCGGATCTAGGATTTTTCTGAGTAAGGGGCCATCAAGGGGCCACAGTATTCATAGAGGGGCCAAGTATTTGTGGTAGATGTGATATACGGACCAATAAAAATTAAAGCCATTACATTAAAGTTATGGTAAATCTTATCACCATGAGGTTTAAGAATTCAGTGAACTTATGTGTTATTACACTAAATAACAATATCAGACATTTCATACATTACAGCATTAACTGTTGTTGCTCTCCCTAAATGATTTCTGACCTGATGAAACGGGACTGGAGGTGCCCTGCTCTTGACCAGCCTCTGGTCTACTGTGTCCTGCTGCTCTCTCCCTCCTCTCACCCTGCTCATTTTCAGTTGGTAGACTCACTGTTTTGCTCAAAAACTGCTGAATTCCCGCCTGAGACTGACCCTTTCTTTTCATATTCTTCTCTATCACTGCCAAACATTATAGTTAATGTTAACACACAAATGCAAATTACAAAGAAGTACATGAATTAGTGAAATGCTAACGTTCATGTCCAAACACAAGTAGGGCCTCAGTTAATATTACTCTTAACTAACTTTGCTTCTTAAATTAATGTTTGTCAGACTTACACTATGTGACAGCTGTGAGTAAAAAGGGATTTATGACTTATAATTACCAACAAACTCCTCAAAATGTAGACTGGAATCAGTTGTCGGTTAAAAACCTTTTACTGCGAGATCGTTCAAATCTTCTTTTTCTTCTGTAAGCTTTATTCACGCTGGACATTCCTATTTGGCTCATTAGCGCTCCTGGTGTTTTGGCATGGAATTGCATCCACCTATAATTTGATCCTCACTCTTGGACAAAGGACAGATGAGTGACAGGACAGGGGCACTTCAGGGGGCCAATCAGATTTCAGATGGGGCCAATGCCCCTCTGGCCCCGCCTCTAGAACCGCTCCTGCTACCTGTAGTGTATTGCAGTTAAAATATCACGTGCGCGGTTTTAGAATATGATGCGTCAACATTAAAATTCCACCTCGACTAATTTTTGCACCTGACATCATCGATTATGTCGCCAAATTGTTGCAGCCCTAGTCAAAGGTGTGATGTGTCTTTTCAATTCCTTTTCTCTTTCTGTTAACCTTTCATGTTGTATTGAGGTGGTTGCTCACCCTGTGTTAAGCCTCTTTCTTGTGCCTCACCAGACCCCCACTGCCAAACCATCCAACTCAGGAAGTGCAGTGAAACATCAGATTCCACTTCCTGCAGCAATCAATACAGGTCCAGCAGGCGCAAACCCACAGCTGAGACATAACATCCTTCCTTCCTCTCTCTCTCTCTCTCTCTCTCTCTCTCTCTCTCTCTCTCTCTCTCTCTCTCTCTCTCTCTCTCTCTCTCTCTCTCTCTCTCTCTCTCTCTCTCTCTCTCTCTCTCTCTCTCTCTCTCTCTCTCTCTCTGTGTGTCTCTCTCTCTCTCTCTCTCTCTCTCTGTGTGTCTCTCTCTCTCTCTCTCTCTCTGTGTGTCTCTCTCTCTCTCTCTCTCTCTCTCTGTCTGTCTCTCTCTCTCTCTCTCTCTCTCTGTGTGTCTCTCTCTCTCTCTCTCTCTCTCTCTCTCTGTGTGTCTCTCTCTCTCTCTCTCTCTCTCTCTCTCTGTGTCTCTCTCTCTCTCTCTCTCTCTCTCTCTGTGTGTCTCTCTCTCTCTCTCTCTCTCTCTCTCTGTGTGTCTCTCTGTCTCGCACACACGGCACACACACGGCGCACACACAGTACAGGGCTTTTATTCCAACAGCATGATCGCATTCCAAAATGAAGGAGACAGGTTGCAAAGGCCTGGATGTACCTCAGAATAACTGATGAGGAGCTATCAGAATGTCCAGTGAATGAAATGAACAATGTCGTCTCATTCAGTGAACATTTTTAAACACACTGTAAAAGAAGATCACTTCTTTTTTCCAAACGTTATCATCATCATCAGTAAGTCCTCTGCTCCTTGTCCTGTTCTGTTACCTTTTCTGCTAAAAACTGCCTTTTAAGAACCAGGTAACATATAACACACATGTATATGTGGGTGTCTATAGATGGATAGATCTCTGTATCTGTTCCTAGGACTGCACTCTTCTGGACACAGTGTTCCTTCTTCTTGATGTTATTGTCGCTTGGTATTACGACATCACTACGGCTTTTTTCCTCGCTTGTTCACCACTTCTATGTCTGGTTCGTTAACAATCACCAGTTTGTCCGTCTGTGTCTGGAAGTCCCACAGCATCTTAGCTTGGTCATTCTCAGCCACTCCCATTTTGACCATGGGACTTCCAGTCCATACTCAGCACAGATGTTCCTGTATACTATGCAGGACTGTATACTATACTATAAATACCTTTTTATTTCCTGTTATCAGTCAACGCCAGGGATCCCCAATTGAAATGTCTAATAAGTGCTTTTGATTACACCATTTTGGTGTAAGAAATTAGATAATAGTAAAGAATTACAGCACTGGTTTCTTTGTTGCCTCTAAAATTTTATTCAGCTAGGAGTTAAATTCCATCCAGATCATCCAGTAAAATCTTTTATCCTGTTCGTCTCTCTCTCTCTCTCTGAACAGAAGAAGGGACAGACTAAGGCCTTAGCCATCTCTCCCACCCTTCCAGCCCCTTCCGAGGTGGCTGTGGCTGGAGGTAGAGCAGGTCATCTACTAATCGGAAGGTTGGTGGTTTGATTCCTGGCTGCTCCAGTCTGCATGCCAAAGTATCCTTGGGCAAGATACTGAACCCCAAGTTTCTCTCCGGTGCAACTAAGATTCACACAACTGAGTGTGAATGTGTGTGAATGTTAGGGAGTGCCGTGAAATAGAAAACAGTGCTTGTATGAATGTGTATGAATGGGTAAATGCAAACGTGTTGTATAAAGCTCTCTAAGTGCTCAGGTAAAGTAGAAAAGCGCTATATAAGAACTAGTCCATTTACTGTTCCCAACAACACTAATGAAATGATAGATCCCTGATATGGCTGGGAGTAGGAGTGAAAGGGTGACCTCACTGCCACCTAATTGTTATGGAGGTACAAGCCGGTGGGTAATGTGTCCATTAGCTTTCTCTCTACCAGAGGAGAGACTAACCTGGTGAGAGAGACTCAGAAGAATGAGATGGAGGACAGGAAATAACAAAAATTTTACTTCGCTTCTCTGCTTACTAGGTTGTCTGAAGTCAATTTAATTCTCGTGTGCTTTGGTTTTCTTTGTTAAAAAATTTAAAATGTTTCCAAAAATGTTAGTGCAGCAGGGAGAAGCTTTGTTGGACCTTCTGAACTCAAAGACCGTCCACTGAAGTCCAGAATCTAACCACCATTAACTCCATATGTTGATCTAACTCTTTCACAAACATCAGCATCTGTAAGGGACCACCTCTGTGGCTATGTAAATGTTTTCTACTGGGGATCCTGTTGTTCCTTGCCTACTATCAGGGGTGAAATTAAGCCAGTACGGTCCGGTACTGTGTACCACTAAAAGGCTCTGCGCCGGTACCCAGTACCGGAAAAAGTTGGAGCGGCTGTCTGCCTTAAAGCCGTCATTCAGAACCGGTCACGGCTGTACTTTGGGTCAGAATAAATCCGCTAGCAATAAGCAGTCTAAAACACGACGTAATCAGTTAATAAATTGCTTTTTTTTTTTGTGTGTGTGTGTATATATATATGTGTGTGTGTGTGTGTGTGTGTGTGTGTGTGTGTGTGTGTGTGTGTGTGTGTGTGTGTGCTTGTCATAGTACCGGCAAGAATTTAAAACTACTTTCACCCCTGCCTACTATACAGTTCATCATGGGGATCCAGAGAGGTTGCTGATACCAGAGTTTGCTGCACCTCAGCAATGTGACCTGTGTGGGGTGACCTGTCTGTAGAGAACAGCCAGAAGCTAAGGGATGGGCCTTTTTGTTCAAAATGAAAACCCCGCACATGTATGCACAACTGAACCTGTACAATTTCACATGTACAAGTGCTGCACTGCATTCCCCTACTTCCCTTTTTCTCAGTACAGAGTGAGGGTTGAGCGGTGTGTCGGCTGTTGGCCACAACAATCCAGCAGACTGTCAGAGCGAGTGTCTACCACAGAGCCGTGGCAGGCAGCAAGCCTTAGACTTCTGGTTTCGACACCACACTGGCTTCCTGTGGTGCCTCCACCCTGCTGTCGGAAACATCGTCAGCACTCCTGATACAACCGTCCCCAATGATTACATTGTCTTGTGCCACAATTTTGATTCTGAATTCATCAGGCCGTGTCAAATTTTCTACTAATCTGCTATGTGGTATTTACCCATATCATTGCCCTTTTTTGTGCTGAGTTTTTTATGGTACTCCCTGTTACTAAAAAGAACTAATAAGAGAAAACACAACCAGACTATCAGACAAGTTTTCAACAAAGCCTGACATATTCTGAGGTATATTTATCACCAAAACTTCAAAGTTTTACCTCGGTGAGTACAGTGTTCTCATTGACTGTAAAGGTTGACCATTTATGTGCCCAATGCTGATTCTGTGGGATATCAGTGTGCCTGATAAAACAAAAACTAGACTGTAGTTGTAATGAAACAGAATTAAACTAAGCATATTTTTTATGATAAAACATTGGCTAAAGAGTGAAAGTAAAGTCATTCTTGCCAAAACCTGAACTCCAGACCCTTCTCGCTCACTTCCAAGCCTTTTCCCTCTCCACTGGAAATCATGTGATTTGGCTCCAGAGTTCAACAGTGGAACAAAATGTCCGGCTCCAGAGTGGAAAGCACCAGTATGTGCTGGCTTGAATTTGAGGCTGCCCAGCTCCCTGCACCCAACCAAAAGGGCCTCTTTGTGCTCGAGCCTCACAAAGATGTACACTCAGCAGTGTAAAAATCCAAAATACTAATAAAAACCTCTTCAAAATCAAAACAAACAGCAGTCTCCCAGCCAGGGGTGGGTGTGCCTGTAGTCTTCTATGTAGTATAGGAGTAAGTAAAGGAGCTGTCACAATTGGACACAAATAAAAATAAAACCTGGTGAATAAGCTACAGAAAAAACAGGGGAAGGAAGTTTTCCATTTGAGCTGAAATGGCCCACGTGGTTGGCTTCCCCTCAGTCCTCTTTCTTATGTACAAACCTATGATTGCTATTCAAGGGCTAATGTTCCTCTTTGGATTTTGGAGTTAGTGAATACGTTTTCCAGGGTTTTTTTTTTTTTGTCCAGACTAAAATGTGACAATTCCAGGAGGACTGCAAACCAAATTTTTAATTAATCTGCTTGTTTAGTCCCTACTAAATCAAAAAACAACTCATTTTGGAGCCCAAGATGAGTTGTTTAGATTGGAATGGGTGATCTGATGAGCTTAATTTGTTAATATTATCTGCTTTTCAGAGGAATCCTTAAGATTATGTCATAAAAAAAACAAAAGGAAATGATTGGTTGTGACACAGTTAGGAGACGGTAAGCGAATGCACAGTGCATCTTGAAGGTGAAACTAATTTCATAAAAGGAAGACATGGAAAGAAACGGTAACATTTTGAAAGAAACAACCATGACAATAATCGCTTTGTCTGGTCAGAGCTTTTAGAATAAATTTAAGTGAAAAAAGAAAGTAGAGATTTGAGAGTTGGACCTTTAGCACTGAACATAAATAACAGACTTTAATTGGATAACCATATGCACAGCTCAGTGTTTACCACACAGACTTTATAACCTACATAAGTGGCCGATGTCATTGCTGGCATTTCTGTTTGTGCGTGTTGCATTATGTGCTAATTACCTCATCATCAGGGGTCTAGCCAGTGGTTGATCACCCAGCCCTTCACCAAGCTGAGGTCGTCTTCCGCCGGGCTGAGAATTTCACCTCGCTATTGTAACTCTTCGCTATGACTACAAATTAGCAAGCGGGCCAGACTTATGGAGTGCAGAGCCAGTCAGACTAATGGAAATCAGAACCAGGAGACCTGTGTAAATGTGTAAACGTCAAATATCAGCTCATTTTATCAAGATATTGCTTAATTGCAAAAAGTGCTCCGCCATTTTTGGAGCTGTGCATTGCCGCTGCTCTACCAGCAGATCACCTCGCTAGCTGTCAGCTGATCGGGCTATCGAGGCTCGCTATAGCCGGAGAGAACGTCCGACTGCCGGCACATCCATTTCAAACCCCCCTGGCTTTCACCGCTGAGTGGAAGTTAAACACAGATATAACTCACTCAGATGATCTCTAACAGCTGGTGTTTGGTTTATTTCAATGTTTCATTTGTTCCTCAGCAAATCGGTTTGGCTGAAATTAAAGTTAAATATCATAAGTGGATAGTTTTATTCAACATTAATTCTCACTTAATATAGCTGGAAATTAATCATTCACTCAGCTGTATTCCTTGAAATGTGTTATGCTTGTTTTAACAGCTTATTTTGAATTAAAGACTTAAAATTAAACCACAAAAAGGAGCAAAAGTTCGTTCTCCGTTTAACCAGCTGCATTTCCATAGCTGTGCTTCACACTGTCACAGCTGCTAGGCTGAGGTGAGGGCAGGTGAGGCAGACATGAAGGCTAGACTGTCCAATTTCACAGCCGCTCACTTCCGGCCTTTGCGGTCTTCGTGGGCTGCAAAGGACCCGGTCTACGTAGGCTGGGTCCTTCGAAGGATGCGGCCCCTGAATTTGGACACAGCTTTTGAATTGGAACAGAACTTGGCTGAAAGTGATGACATTTCACAAGTACACAAGTCCGCACAAGTACACAAATTGAGAAACGGCCCTGGTGATTTATCTGTGGTGCCAACCAATAGAAACAAATAAAATACTGGGACTTTTTTCCTTGCCGGGTCCCCACTCTTTGTTGTGGTCAGGTTTGTTTCTTTTTTTTTTTTTTTTTTGGAGGCAAGCATACATGTCCCTCAAATATTTCCTTTTTTTGTACATTCCTCATGTCTATTCTGGTTCTATTCTATTCAGGAATTGCCCCTTGGAAGTTGCTGATATTTGTGAGTCCTTATATTGATTATGAGGTTTGATGATTATTATTCCTTATACGAAGACAATGTTTGTTGTTCTCTCACTGATAAATTCAAAAACTGCAGCAAAAACGTAGCCAGAAATGCATAGGAGGAATCAGTGGTGCTGAATAGGCCAATTGCGGGCTATCTCAATGCGACATGTAGATACATTTCTCAGTAGGTACATGCCCGATTATGCCATTGGTTATGTCATAGGTTACATCGCAGGATTTCAGAGGAGTTTGCAGTTATGGTGTAGCTACGGCACAGATTTCCTGCTGAAGCATAAATCCCCAGTCATTCAGCTGCTCTTTATATTTTTGATATTAGACTTATAGTTCTATTAATTCATCCAGTTCTTTTTTTCCCCTGTGTAAAATATTTCACCTGTCTGCCCCACACTATTCACTGACCTCTCTCCAACACAGTGGATGTTTTCTGGGCATGAATTTGTGCATATGCAGCTGTACACGCCCAGGCACATCTGAGTTGCAAGTGTTGATTATACGTGGAGGAAATTATGGCTTTGCAGATTTAATTTATTATGATCTCAACACTAATATACAATATTAATGTAATGCATCAGTGAAGAAATTTGTTAAAAATCACCTCGATTGATGTCTATTAACTTTAACCATCGTCGATCCCTAACATCATCATCCAGCTGTTAGAATGATGGTTTTGATGGCCGTCATACTAACAGCAAAGCAGATGTTGGATCTAGTTGAAACAGAGAGTGTTTCTCTTTGTATAGTGAAATTTTTCCATCACACAGACTTCCAGGTAATTGCACTCAGAACAAATAATGTTTCAGGGTGAGACAATGACAAACAGGGATAGTGTTTTAAAAAGAAATAAAGTCATGATTATCAGTGCCTCTGGCAGTCATAAACTGAAATCCAGATGCAATCTGCCTGCTACTATATCTCCATTAACCCTGGTTTGTATGGGCTTTATTTGCTCTGTGTGTGTTTCTGTATAGTAAAACTAATAACCTTTGAGCTCTTTCTTGAGGACTGAGCAACCATGTGTGATACTTAGAAAACAGCCATGAATGTTTTCTGCCCTTGATAATGCAAACAGCCACTGCAGTAATATCAGTATTCCACCCTGAACTCTCAGCCTCAGCATCAGAGGTATACCTGAGTACCTGACACAGACAGACACACCTACAGCAGGGGTCATCTTATTTTTCACTGCTGGCTGTGTGCAGGACAGCATCAGCTGTGGCCACCATGAAAATTTCCACTTCAGTCTGTTAGTCTGATGGGGACAGAGGGGGATGCAGACAAACACTTGTGATGTACAGAGAGGTATGGAGCAAGTGATAATGGACTTGTTTGAGTGTGTTTTGAGGTGCCAGACAGTCTCTCTCGCTCTCTCTGTTGCGCTCTCGCTCTCTTGCGCTCTCTCTCTCTCTCTCTCTCGCTCTCTTGCGCTCTCTCTCTCTCTCTCTCTCTCGCTCTCTTGCGCTCTCTCTCTCTCTCTCTCTCGCTCTCTTGCGCTCTCTCTCTCTCTCTCTCTCTCTCTGTCTGCA
The DNA here is from genome assembly GCA_013435755.1 of Amphilophus citrinellus. Lineage (NCBI taxonomy): Eukaryota > Metazoa > Chordata > Actinopteri > Cichliformes > Cichlidae > Amphilophus > Amphilophus citrinellus. Next base: position 33,868,109 of record CM024210.1, on the reverse strand, counting down.
AAGAGGGCTAGGCAGAAGCCTGAGCATTAAGGCCAGGCAGTCTTGTGAAGAAAAAAAACTTCCTTCCTTTAATGCTTAAAGAGAACTGCAGCATTAACTGAGAGAGACATCAGACTGCTTGTGATTGGCTAATGTACTTCTTCTACACACAGTGTATTACACAGCACCAAGCAGCATTCCGACCCTCCATTATCCCGACTGTTGCTGCTGCTGTGTTTGGATGGTAATGTGGTAGCTAAGCAAATGCAGCCTTCCTGGGCATAATCAGAATTGGCAAGAGTGCTTCATGGCTGGCTTTGGTGCTGCTCCCACTGCAACCACTGCTTCTGTTGTTCCTGCAAATGAGACTCACATACATGGCTGAGTACTGGAGTGCATCTCCAGAGGAACCCAACTGACCCACTGGATAATACACTTCAGCTTTTATTTATTTTAGGGGTTGGAGATATAGTCCCAGAATTACAACATGATATTTTGGGGGAAATTTGCAATACTAATATTTATGATGATATAGGAAAAGAAATATTGAACAATATTTTTTCTGTGATTGCAGCTTCAGGGCAGCAGCATTTATTAGTGCAAATAAACTGAAGGGCACTTTCCATCCTTCTTTTCCAATGAGGGAAAGAAGGATGATATGGCACAGCTCCAATTTATGTAGTGCCATTTCACAACAACGGTGATTTCATGTATATGGTAAAGAATACAGTGAGAAAGAACCCCAATGATCCAAGTGCTTACCATCCTCTATGTGCAAGTACTTGGTGACAGTGGAGAGAAAGAACTCCCTTTTAACTAGAAGAGACTTGTGGGAAAACCAGAAAAGAGAGAAATAAATAACCACAGCTGTATCTCCATGCAGATTTAAAAGTACTTGTTAATTTCTCCAAACTGTAATTATATTTCTTTGACCTTATGAGAGCATCATAAAGATCTGAGATTTTTTCTTTTTTGGGGGGGGCGGGGGGATCACTGAAAAGAGAAGACAACGTGACTAATAATAAGTAAAAAGAATCAGGGACTAGAGCTGGGCCACAACAAAAGGTTTCAGATATTCTGTGAAAGTGTGTAGACGATTAATAATAGTGGTTGCAGCGGGAAAAGTAACACTACGTTACACTAAATAGCTACATTTCAACATTTCATTGGCAGTTTGCTATTTTTGTGTTTTTAGCAAATTACTGAAAAATTACAATCATAAATTGCCCAAAAATAAAAAGCTAAAAATTCCCATCATTGGGTGTAAAACCCACAGCGCTGACTTTATTCTCCCGTTATTACACCATTTTAATTTGATTCAGAAAAGATGCTCTACATGTCACATTTTCAGTGTCTTATTAATGAGTCTAGTCTACTACTCCTCTCTGGTTGCAGATTACCTCGCTCACCACCAGCCAGCTCGTTTTTCTAGTTAAGTGCCACAGCACCTGTGTTACAGCTGTCAAAACCTCCCCTTCAGACCCAGGGATATGTTGGAATGAGGGCATTCTGTCATTTGAACACAGGGAACCTTTTACATTAATATTCCTCACAGGTTCATGAAAACTATCCAACAACAGTGATGGAACAAGCTGCAGTACTCATGCTTTTAGAACTGGATAGGCTACCTCCTACATGTTGCTACAGGAATATGTCCCTTCAATCATTTCTAAGATTTATTAGACAGGTTAGAGTTATTGAAATGTAGTTTGTCATCACAACTTTGACGGAAAAGTGACCAGGGAGTGCATTCAGACATGAATCCAAAACTTACTGTCAGCGGCTGTAGCCCAGTGGGGTGGCTGTAGCTCAGGAGGTAGAGCAGGTCACCTACTGATCGGAAGGTCAGTGGTTCGATTCCTGGCTACTCCAGGCTGCATGCCAATGTATCCTTGGGCAAGATACCTAACCCCAAGTTGCTCTCCGACGCAAGCGTTGTGTGTGAATGTTAGCTTAGTGGAAGTGCTTGAATGAATGGGTGTGAATGGGGTAAATGTAAACATGTTGTATAAGCGCTTTGAGTGCTCAGACAGAGTAGAAAAGCGCTATATAAGAACTAGTCCATTTACCATGTCAGATTAATGGAAACAAGTGCATGTCTGAAAAGAGCAAGAGTGATGTGCAAGATATGGTAGGGGGTGAGTTCCCAAAAGCCCCCGCCCAGCAGAGTTAGCAGGTATATTATCATTCTTAGCAGATGGAATAAACCTATTAAAACAGTATACTTTGTGGATGATAAACTCTGAGGCAGTGAATAGTTCGGCTCCACGATGTTACAGCATGTACAGAATGTTTTAGTAATGGTTCATTTTTTTCAACTACTCAAGCATTTGCACATGTTAAGCATGCACTAATTTCTTTACAACTGACTGATTAATAAATTGATTATCTTTTCTATTTTCTTTCATTCCAGCTGTGTTTTTAAGATTTCTGTAATATTTAGCCTAGATTAACGCAGAACATGGAAACTTGTAGCTTTGAGAAAAACATCCCAAACAACAGCAAGTATAATACCATGCCTACAACCTCATTTTACTTTTTGATCCACTGTTTTCTGCATGTTTTGTGAGATTTTTGCAGGCCTGTGACAGTGAATGCTTGGGTATAACAAGTTATTTAAGTTCAAGTTAGACGCTCACAAAGCTTTTGGTATATGACATTACATGGTACTGTAGTGCTATGGACCTAAACACCAAAGTTAGTGTACTTTAATAACCCAGCCCAGTCCACTGTCATTTTTATTTGACTCTGGGTAAGATTGCAAACAAGATATTACCAAAATGTTGCACTGAACCTTTAAATGGTTCTTTAAAGCACCATATAATTAGGTCCTACCCCACAGAAGTGTTCTCTGCTGCTGCACCAAACCTTTTTGTGTATGCAAGGGAAGCCTCATGTGGGCCTGACCTGATTCTAGCCAAGCATTGCGTGTCTGACCAGAGTGTCTGTTTTTTCTCTTTCAGCCATCCATCCATTCCTCGCTCTCTCTCTTTCTCTCTGCCCCATCTCACTCATCCATTCTTCTGTTGCGCTCTCGTTTCTTCTCCACATCACAGTGCGCCTCACTGCCCATGTTACACAGTTCAAACTTGAACACACTCTTTTGTGCACTCGCTCACACACAATCCCGCAGACGGGGCTCCACAGGCATGCTTACCTTAGTAGAACTGAACTAAACAATTTCATCTCCAACTACGCAGATACTCTGTCATTGTAAATGTTATAAGGGTCATTAAGGCATACAGTGTATACATACTATGTAATTCTGCTAGGTTTTTGGTCATGGCTTCAGTTTACTATGGTGGAAATTATAAATAAACCTGTTAGCAGGGTATTTTCTGGAATTTAGAATCTTTTTAACAGAAAAAGGTTCAGGTTAGGGTCATGACTGAAAACTCATAGTGTTGATGTCCACTCCTGTTTTTTTTTTTTTTTTTTAAATATAATATATGTTTTATCTGTTTGGAACGCCCAATCTGAAAGTTTCTTTTGTTTGTTTCAGTGATTGCCAGCAGCACATTATTCTCATGTCACAGGGATCTAGTCTAGAGTACTTGTCATCTTTGGCTTAGTCCTCACAGCATTAAGCTCAGAGCCTGTCAGATTGTCTATCAGTATTTAAACTTAACCCTTTACCCTCTGAGGCCTAAATCATCATTGTGATGACCCCAGCACTAACTGTAACCCTAAGACTAACTCCAACCCTGGGCAATCAGAATATGTAATTTTAGTTTTTATTGAATTGTTCTCCTAAGTCTTAGTAATCAGTGAATAAAGGAAATAATCATTTTCACTGACACACATCAAAAACAATGACTTGAATTTCATATGGTTAAAGAGTTGGAGCAAAACACCCATCTCTGCAGGGACTAGCCAGGAATGGGAAGAATCAGGGGGGTTTGAACACCTTAGTCAAGTTCTATTCGTACCAGCTAGTTTCTGTTTGCGATCTTTGGTGGCAGCTTAAAGGAAGTCTCAAAGCTACAGCAGCATCTGGTCTTTCTGCCCTGTTGGAGTTCAGACTAATGCAGCCAACAACACCAAAACAGCAGCCAAGAACACAACCTCATCATATTTTCTGTTGCCATTCTTATCTGTTGTTTGACTCGGAGATTCAGGCATTTCACAAACACTAGTGGGACACTCATCACCATTGTTTGCACCTCCTTGTACAGCAGACCTACAGTACCAGTACTGTACTTCACAAAGCACTTTAACAATATTGTGAAATACTGTACATTTGGTGTTTCATACCTCCTGGTAGTTATTTTGGCAGCCTTGTGAAGCTGGTCCATGCTGCTCAGGGGGAGAGAGAACAGGCTGCCACCACTGCTGCGTCCTTAAAAACTCTCTCCAAGCTGCTTTTCAGATTACCAGCACTGCAAACTAGGTAATCACCCCTCAGCATGAAAGGGCTTATATACCAGCTGCAGAGTACGTACAGTTCATTTGGAGTGCCACTTCATCCCACTCGCTACTTTAATCAGATTCTTGTTTTTGTTGTTTTGGTCTCACTGCACTTCGAGTAGGTGTTGGTTACCACTCAACCTTATTTACATGTACTATTCGAAATGCTGTGGTATAAGAGAGCTGTATGTGATTGTGTCTGGTCTTGTGTTTGCATGAAAAATAATGTGGAGCCTTCCCAGCTGTTGTTGGGTGGCAGGTGGCTCTAGTCGGAGTGCACACTCCAAAATTGGTACAGAGGTTTCCCTTAAGTACTTCTTGTAGTACTTTGAGGTAGGATTCTACTAGCGAGCTTAACTACATTTTCATTACATTGTCCTATTCTTACCTCAGATTGTTTTTTTGTAATTCTTCACCAACTACAACAATGTTATAATTTTAATCCTTTCACCAACCCCTCTCATAAAATGACAGTCATCTTACTGAGCTGCATCACTGTCTTTGCCAACATGTGAACTTGCCTTGAAGTTCACATCTTTGTCGCTAACAACAGTTCTCAAACAGCAGACAGAACTCAGTCTTGCAAAGAGGGGAAGACAAGAGTACACGGGGTATTGTTTAGGTCATGTATCAATCCATCTGCAGTGCCTCAGGCCAGTCATCTCACATTCGGCACCTGTGCAAATGTTGGGCTGAACATTATTAGATTGATTAAATTGTGTGCAGCTCATGCATTGCTTGGGCTAACTTTGTGGGAACTGGTAAAACTATGCCCCATACTGACATGCCCCTAATGAAAATCAAGCTCTGCATGAAAGGAAGGAAAGGAGAGCAAATACAAAAATGGTAAATTATGACTTTGAAAAGTGCTATAAAGAAGACTGTGAGTCATTTCATTTGTGCCTTGCTAGTAGCTTGCAGTGAAGAAAAATCCAAACCAGATCAGATGCATTGTTTGCCAGCAACACACAGACAACTTCCATTTGTATTATTTTTTTCTTTCTTTGCTGTTATTTTTCCTTCATAGCAACCATTTTGGCTCCTGGAAGAGAAGTGATTATGGTGGTGGTGGCAAAGACCCAAACAGAGGAGAGCAACACAGGGGGTTTGTTTTGGCTTTGATATTATGGAAAAAGTTAGCCAGTGAATAGTGGGAAGGCAGGCAGTGGTATTGTCCAGATGTTCTTCAGTGCACCCCACCTCCTGCAGTATTTTGTAATAGAAGGGTGCAAAAAAAAAAAAAGTTTTATATGAAAAGCTGGTTCACAAAATGCCAAAAAGAACTACCAGGAGCTGTGAAAGCTGGTCCTGGTTCTGAAATTGGTGAATGTTGCACTATGCACTCATCAGTAGACTTAGGTGTACATGCAGAAGGACAGATGCAGGATTACTCATTCAAACCAGTGGAAGTAACCTTCATCCCTAATCCTAACCCTACTCCAAGCCCTAATATAGGAGCTTGAAATAACACTGCAACCAAGACAAGAGTGTGATATCCAGTCTTCATGAAGCAGCAGCGGTCCTGTATGGTAGAAAAAGAAAAAAAAAAGTCCTGGAAAAAGTGAATTTTAATTGAGTTCTGGCAAATAAACTGTGTTCTGGTGACAACACCCCTTCCTCCAGTGTTCCTTTCTCAGCTCATATGCTTCCCATTAGGCAGAGCAAACTGCATGACGTGTGTGTGTGTGTGTGTGTGTGTGTGTGTGTGTGTGTGTGTGTGTGTGTGTGTGTGTGTGTGTGTGTGTGTGTGTGTGTGTGTGTGTGTGTGTGTGTGTGTGTGTGTGTGTGTGTGTGTGTGTGCACGTGGATGCATGTGGAATGGGAGGGAAGCCAGTCCTGCTTTCCAGATGTGAGAGCAAAGGAGGGAAATGAGGAGAACAGGCTGGATAGAAGAGAGTATGACAACACAAACAGACGTCAACGTAAAGAGTCTTCTGGTTCCAGTTTCAGTCTGTTCTGTGGTCAGTGGTATATTTATCAGGTTGGGGGTGTATCCCTTTTCACCTTATTTAGCCTGCTCACATCTTAGCCTCAAACCACAGTTTCCTCATTTGCTCACTCTGTAAAGGAGTCCATTTTGTTATAACACTGCTGTGAGAGTTTTCTTGTCTTGTACACTTGGCCTTGAATATCCCTGCCACCACTCCTCCTTTTGTAGAACAAACTCCTCTCTTAGGAGCCACAACAGCTACTTTCTAAGGTCCTTGATTTCAACCTCCAACCGCAGTGGGCTGCACTGCAGTTAGTTGCTTTGGATCAGTGATGGTATGTTACCTTGAGAAAGTAATCTGATTACTGATTACTCCTTTAAAAAGTAACTTGGTTACTTTAATAATTAATTTTAGAAGTAACCAAGTTAGATTACAAGTTACTTTATTAGTTACATTCCACAGCTGCCGGTGTTGTGCCAAACAGTGATCGTCTGACTTGTTGACCTATAATCTGTGAACCATGTGTCAAACACTTCTCTCATCAATGATATCAGGTCATTTTGAGTGAGAAACAGCATTTCTGTCACAAGGTAGAAGCTGCACTCAGTTTTTGGCAAAGTGACTCTTATAGATTCGTTAATTATCAAGGTAAAAACTGTCATTGACATTAACCGAAGGCTGCAGAAATCACAACAAATATAACATCACAGTTCTATAAAGATATTTTAAGTGGCCAAAAATACCGGATTGATTATAATGTATGTACAATAACACAGACTTCTAAAGATTCTTGCAAAACTGAGTGCTATCCTATTATTCAACCCGACTCTCTCCAAGCTCTGCGTGGCATGGGCTTTGTGACCATTGAAACTCAGCACCTATCTTCCGGTCATTAAACGTCCCTCTCTCGATTATTTCTCAGATAGTGTTTGTTGAATAGAGAACCTCAATTTCCAAACACCAGACACAGTCCTCTTACACCTTTCCCCTTTTTGCCATTTTTACACGATCCCAAGTTATGACTCCCAAGTTATTCAAGAGGTGACTTTGGCTATTTCTCGGTGAGGTCACAAAACTTCTGTGCACTTATAAGTAACTCCTTAGAATCAAGTCTGTGTCCAACATGCTTCTAAAGCAGTCTTTATCACTAGGGCTCCCAACAAGTTGCAACCTAGGCAGTGTGGTTCTACAACTGATACACCAGCTCCATGACACTGCTCAGCAAATAGGCTGCAAGTCTTTGTGATAAAAACAGGATGGGAAACTTGGAAACTGCAAGTCTGCATGTGGGAAAAACTTCTCACCTGGGAAAATGTTTGATTACCAGTCCTCTCTTTTCTTTATGAACATGAGATGCTGACTGAAGATCTTTGATCTGTGAACTATGCGGAAAAGACTAGAAATTACACAGCGGGCTGTGAGTGCTTAAACAACTAGGTGACTTGACTGTAGTGACTTGTTTGTGTTTTTTGGAGCCTTGTTGTCTTAGACGCCAGGCTTATGTGGTTCCAGGGTCACCTGGCCACTGTTTTCCGGGGTGGGGGTTAATTCACAGGCAGCCATGGCCTCTCTCATGCCATCTGGCAGCAATAAAAAAAAAAAAAAAAAAAAAAAAACAGCCCAGAAAACCTGACTTTTCTGCTGTTTAAGAGGGCTCTCTGGAAGCTTACATAGGAGAAAATATAAGAGCTGTTTGGCCATCACCCTTCACTCCTTACCCAGAGACTGCCCTTTAACTCTTCCCTAAGTCACAAGTTCATTAGCATACCCCCCCCCCAAGTATCTTCTCAAATGTAGTAACCTGTTAAATCCCCCCCCCCCCCCCCCCCCCCCCAAAACAAAGAAACAAATGAAAAAAAAAAAAAAAATCAACTGCTGAAAGTTACAGGGAGTATGTTGCTGTAATAGTCATTGCACATCAGTTTCCTTTTTACTGGGTACAAAAAAAGAGCTGGTGGCAGCAAAGAGACTTTATTCAGACTTAAAATAGCAAACGTGCAGAAACGGGCTTTTCGGCAGTCATGAACTTTTCTGACATTTCGCCACCATTAACATCAGTATTGGTGGCATTATTTTTGAGGCGTCAGATAGAAGGTGAGAAAGAAGAGAACGGGAACATTCACAGCAGCAGGAAGAAGGAAAAAAAAAAAACAAAAAACAGCTGATCTCAGTAGAGACCCCCTGCTAGCTTGCTGTGACAACACAGGAGAAGCTATGGGGACAGGAAAGCCAAGGAAATGTGGTCTCCCCCCACCTCCCCATCTATTGTCTTTGTGATTCATTTGTCTTCAGATGAAAATGTGCCACTTTGCAGCTGAGGCTTCAAATGGGTTAAGCAGACAGCCAGATGACTACAGGGAAGTGGGGGATGGGGGATGGGGGGTGGGGTGGGGGGATCTTCTTAAGTGATTAATCACCATATGAAAGTGAAACCCAATGAAGGATTTCTCCACCTCAACTGAGGCCCCATTTACACAAGAACAGTTTCGGTGGAAACTGTGTAGTTTTGCTGTTTTCGTTTTCAGACGTTGAAAATGCTGCAGTTCCCATTGCCAGGCCACAAGTTGGATAGGATATAGGAGCCGCAACCGTAGTGCGCTTGTGCCAGTGCCCCCGTTTTCAAAAAGTAGCGTTTGTGCCCCTTTTACACAAAAACGGAGCCGGATTTCAAAAAGTATCGCTTTCACGCCGTTCTCGTGTAAACGGGAGGCTGAAACGCATCAAAACTTTACTGTTGTCATCGTAAAATGTTCTCATGTAAACAGCTGCTGTTTTTATTCCTTCTGCATTCATTTTTGCACAATATCATAGAAAAAGCAGTTAACATCTGAGACACAAACTACAACAGAAAGTTAGCCTGCATGTAACATACTTTTATTTTTTTTAAGGCATTTTCTGCAGAGCACATTCATGAAAAACAGTGTGAGAGGAAATGATGCATCTTCAAATGTAGCTGACGTACACCTGACATTGTTGTAGTCATCATTAGCCTGAGGAAAGTCGCTTGTTAACTGGCAGCATTGTTTAAACTGTAGGGTTGCAGGAGGAGGCGATCAGCAGGACCTGGGTGTGGAAAAACAAACACGTTTGGAGAAGTTTCACTCTTATTACTGTATGAGGTAGTTTAGTAAAGGAGAAGTCATTTTTTCCTCGACTACAGGCCTGTAGCTATGTGCATACAGGTTGATGTCAGCCAGCCTCTATGAGACACAAATTTTAGAAGAAAAAAAAAATTAAAAATTAAAGAAAGAAGCGGGGCATATTGTGCCGGGGAGTCACAGCGTCGCTGTTGCAAAGATAAAGTCGTGTGTGTATTGTGTGTTTGTAGCTAATCTGTGTGGGTGCCTTTGCTCTGTATGCATGATTAATCATCCAAGCTCCCACATATGTAGGTATGTGCTTATGTGTGGGTATGTGTGAGTACTTGGGGTTAAAGGGGTGTTTATAAAAGAGCTGAGACCACAACTGAAGATGACGCCTCATCTGCTCAAAGCAGGTGTTCCAGAGACGATCAATGAGAAAACTCAGCATAGAGTGACGTTAGCTGTCTTTCCACTGTAACAACTCAGCGTAGATACAGTGAGAATATTTACACTAACGAATCATCTCTTTGAGTTTTTCTGTTTCCATTGCAGTGTTGTGTTTCAGAGAATGCCATTTGCTATTCTTTCCTCTGATATGTTGTTTTTCAAAACTGGTGAGTGGTTAAAATCTGCACTAAGCATTACCTGGCTTGGACTTACAATGCACCAGTCTGATCAGATATCTGCCCAGTGCTGACTCAGAAATCTTGCTTAGATATCAGTGATAGATGACCAATCTATTCTATTTAATTCTGTGTTCTTTACCACATCAGCATCAGTGGCTTGGTTGCTATGATAGAAGTTTTTTTACTTGACTGCAAAGTGTGATCAAGTGACTTCACACAACTGAAAAGCTCACATGTCAATATTTAGATTAGATAAAACTTTTTGAATCCCTTTAGGAAGATTCCCTTTTGTTCGCCTGCCCTCAATGTCGGTACAACACTTGATGGGAAGCTTTCATTGCAGTTACAGTAACATAAAGTGTTGTCATCAGCTTGATTAATATTATCTCACTTCATCTGTTTCTGTCAGCGCCGTGTGTGTGTGTGTGTGTGTGTGTGTGTGTGTGTGTGTGTGTGTGTGTGTGTGTGTGTGTGTGTGTGTGTGTGTGTGTGTGCGTCTATGCACAGTACGTGCACTCATTGCCTCTCATTTAAGCAGCAATCTGCGTAAATCGTGTGTACGAATGTTTGACATTTCACATTTCACACACTTTGTGAAATGTTAATATTTATTTTATTTATTTACCTCAATTTGTTCATACTTTACAAACAAATTTAGAAGTGCCTCGGACTATCTACACAAACACATACAGGCCTCGCAGTCTAACAAAATTTCAACACAAGTCTTTAAAATGACTGCAATTTCTTTTCTTATCTTTCTGGATGTCAACACTTATGTTCTAATATTTTAGCACATTCTAGGAATGCTGATAATCTGGATTCTTTTGTTTTCCTTTGCATTTCTCATCTCAGGCTGACGGATCACATGCTCCTTGTCATCCACATGTTTTCTTTCTTTTCCTTCTTGGAGGCTGTTCGCCTTTTTTCAAATCAACTTTGATGTCCAAACTTTTTAAAAAATTTTATTTTAACCTGAGTCACCGAGTGTCTCAGGGGAAATGCTATTCAGCACCCTCATTATTATTAAGTATTAGTATCAAATCAGACTGATAAGCAGAAGAGGATGGACGCATCCTTTAGAGTAGTTACAGCTCCAAAAAATTCCTAAAGCGGTGGGTCTGGAAGTTGGAGTATGTGGAATCTTTGTTTTTGCATTTATTTCTGTTGATTTATTTATTTTTTGTTCATATGCTGTTTGGTTTAGGTGGTTTGGGTTCAAATACACTCGTGTGTTAAAGAACAGCACTTCATTTAACCAACCTTCTTCCTTTTCCACAAAACACCTGATTTGCTCCGGCCTCCTCCACCAGCACTTTCACAGTTGAGTTTCCTGTTCTCAGGTACACCTACATTCCTGTCCGAAACCACACCCTGTGGACCACCAACCTCTAAACCCCCGTGCTTAGAGAGCAAGAGAGAGAGAGTGCTGCTGGGCCTTTTTATGAGCTGCTGTTTGCTAAAGCAATTACTGTACTTTAATGAGGCTGTCTGGACTTTCACAGGCCCCCTCCTCTGTGTCACTTAAACATAGTGCAGGAAAAATATGCTGCCCATCTTGAGATGGGAAAAGGGGGGGGGAAATGTGTTTATTACCGGAACCTGAACAAATCACCTCAAATTTAACTACTAACAACGATACACCCAGGAGAGTTTTGCATAAAGCAAAGAAAATACCATATTTTACTTTTGTTTGTTTACTGCTACTGGTTGAATTCAGTTTTGGAGGTGGTTTATTTTCACGTGTTTAAGACACACTAGGGTACCAGACCTGAATGGACCCCATTTGTGCAAAGTCTACACTTCCTGTGGGGAAACACAAATGATGAGTGAAACTACTGATGAGACCAGTAACTCCTTCATGTTTCTAATGAGGATGATTTCAGTTAAAGTGAAATTAAGCCATTCCTCATTTTGCTGGAACCCCCTAAATGACCACTTTGTGAGTCAATGCTTTATTGTGCAATTAGTTTGCCTTGACTTTATGCAGAATACCTGCAGGTGATTTGAATAGCACTTTTTTATTTTATCTTCTTTGTTCTTCCATGGCTCCATGGTGGATTCCTGCGGCCATTGCTCATCTCTAGGTGAGTGTCACTGTGTGTTCTATTCCTCCCAGTTCTTTCTTTTTCTGTCTGTCTGTCTGTCTGTCTCATTAGATACCTTCATCAGACACCACTCATGCTTTCAGATACACTGCAGCCTTTCACATAATAGCTGACACTGGAGCTGCAGTAAAACATGCACTCAGTCTTGGTTAGTTGTGTTATATGCACTGTATAATTATAATTTTACTGCCCACATGCACCCTGCATTCAGATGCTGTAAACTGAGATTTTGTGTGGTACTTTTGGGAGGGAGGAGCTGCAGCATGGGGAGGGGAAGGGTGCGGTAGTGAAACCCCCAGCACAGACCGACTTGGGTTTAACCAAAATGGCCGCCCGCCACAGGCCTCTGTGAGATGGAGCTGGGTGTAACCACATGCTTCTGCTATCTACCACGTTGCAGCAGCATATGCTGCAACCTCCAAACTGTGAAATGTGCACAAGACAGGGCAGTGCTTGTGTTCAGGCCCATGTCTTACAACATTTTTTTCACATACATACCTGCCAACTTTCACTTTGCATCACAGTGCAGAGTTCCTCAGAACCATGGGACTCTGAGGACAGCCTGTTCTACTAATCAGACAGCCTGAACAGGCACGAGTAACTGAAAATGTGTGTTGTCTGTTTTGATGTGTTCGAGCTAACTAATTCCCATTTTTACTTCTGACTGTACAAACAGTCTTATCCATCTCGAATGGTTAATTTCTCTTGACCATCAAAATCATTAGTTTGACAATCTTTGGAAATCTTAACTTAAGGAACCACATAATGGATTTTGTGAAGCTTTTAAACTCACTCACTTCTTCAGCAGATGGTTTTCTTTGATAGCATATTCACCGGGCAAGGTAGGACCCCCCCCCCCCCCCACACACACACACACACACACACACACACACACACACAAAAAAAAGCTGTATTTACTTAAGTTAAAAACCCTGTCAGAAAAATTAAAACATGTAATAGTACTGAATTTCCAATATATGTGTAGGTGGAGGTCACCAAATTTGCCTCCTCTGCAATTTTATTTAAACACTGAATTTTCAAAATGTGTTTTAATCTTTGTCCCACACTAACAAAAAAACAAACAAACAAACAAAAAAAGAAGCAAAAAGCAGATGTCCTCTCAGAACAAAGGCGCAGCTGTCCATCTAAAGGGAATGAATCAGCTCATCTTGGTATATGAGAGACCTTGGATATAGTTTAAGAAGGGAGAGAAGGCCGACCAGGTCAAGAGTCACGGTGGATTCTGTGTACTGTGGCAAAGGGTGGTCGTCACCTATCTTATCAGCCTAACTTCAACAACTCTTTCCCATAGCTTCATAGGATGGCTTTATTCCTCTGTAGTTCATACGTTTCTCCACATCACCCTTAATTTTTGCTCATGTAGCCCAAAGTAAATGTCCATAAGCTTTTTTTCCATATGTACTGCAATGTAGTATCAATAGTATCAACAGTAGCACCAGTGTGATCTGGGCAACATCCAGCCCGCCAGAGCTTTCCATCTGGCCCCCTGAATAGTACTGCCACATGTACTATACACCAATCAATCATGTCACATCATAACCCGTTAAATACCCATCTCTGACCAGTCTGAATTATTAAAATCTCCAAACGCCACTTCCCATTACCTGTAAATGCCTCCATGTCTCTAGCACCAATCAGAATGCATGTTTTGCATTGAAAAAAATGTTCGGCCATCAAACTTGTCCAACTAAAGGAACTAAAAGCTGTAACAAGATTTCTGTTGGTGAACCTGCAGAACGAACGTTACTGGCTGCCTGCGCAGGGCTCCCGTCTCCATTGCTGTGAGGATCTCTCACACAGTCTGCTTGCAGGGGGACCGGACGGGGTAGGTGGCTCGGCGTGTACCCGCATGTGGTCGCAGGCCCCCGTATCCATCCGTCCCTCGGTTGTAATGAACCCTGCAGCCTAGTATCTACTGTACTATTCTGTTATTGTTAAAATAAAGGTGCTGCCATTTTGTGCTATTGCGGTTGTATTGTGTGAATCTGTCAATCTTTTTATCATAGTCTGATATTTGGGCCTTTTGTCTTCATTCACACTGGGCAGAGGACAGCCTGAAGATTTTGCTGATTTTGCCTCAAAGCAAAATATTATGTATTAAAAAGTAGGTAAATTACTATATTTACATTTTTGAAAAATAAAAGGCACCTCACCATTGCCTGTGAAATGAAATTACTAAAATTTACCATAAGATCCAGATTAAAAATATATATATATCTTTTAAAAGAAAAGTGTCCAGGCAGATTTAATTTGTGCATCTGAACGCTTCATGTTTCTATATTCATTAAAAAAAAAATCTACAACAAAAATGCCTTCTGAGAAGTAGATTGTGCAGAGATAAACTAATTGCTCTCAGGTAACATTTTATTGTTTCTGTGCTCATATCTATAATGAGCACAACTGCACAAAAATTGTGATGTCTCCATAACAAATGTCAACAGAAGAGAACATGTAAGTGCAAGACTTGAACATCGCATCATTAAAAATTGTATACATTTGAAAGGAAAATTGATATATCAAATGATAATATATTATTTAGGCTACAATATTCATTTTATTTTACTTTACAAGAGCATCTGGCCCTCACAGTGTTTTCACATTTTGCAACGGGAGGAACCCTCCGTGTAGGAACTTTTAAAGGCCATTTTCAGGGGTGAAAAAAGAAAAGGGCACATACTGTTGGAAGGGCCCCCATGTGACAGTACACAGCTACAGCAGATGTGGATCTGTAAAGCACATAGCACCAAGGCAAAACCTTGTAATGTACATCAGCCTTATTGCAGGGTGCGCTACCAGAGTGTTTGTTTACCAGGTAAATGAATGTTTGTGCAATCATCGTGACTTCACTTATGACAGATGAAGTAGATTTTGTTCATTTTGCAAACATAGAACCAAATGGTAAAGCTAGTCAATTACATGACAGTGATATTATTATAGAGTCTTTACCTTACAGTATAAAGTATAAAGCTTAAGGCGACTATTGTTGTGATTTGATATATAAGTAAAATTGAATTGACGGCAATGAGACCACAGAAAAAGAGGAGGGAAAATGTGCGTGGAGGTGGTGGAGGCACGCCCTTCCAGGTTTCTCTGTCACTCAGCTTCCATTAATTTTTAATCGCTTCCTCTGCCTGGCACACAGCTTCACTTTTCACTCAGTGAGCCGAAAGGAGGAGGAAGGTCTCCTTAGCAGAGGAAAGGGGAAGGAGAGATAAAGAAAGAGAGGAAGAGAGGAAATGGCAGCCAGAACTGCTTCCATGAGCCAGATTTGCCTCAGCTCACCACTAGAACCTCATTTATGAACCTCATTTTACTTTGCCTGCTCTTTCTCCTGCCTCTCCTCTTTTCTCTGTACTGCAGTATTCCAGCATGTTCTCCTTTATCACTGTTGGTGAATAAATGAAGAAGAGAGGGAACCCAAAGCCTTTGATGGAATGCAGCAGAGTTTCAGCACACTCAACACTTTCACCATCTCTCCTTCCATCCACCCTTTCAGTCTGTCCCTCCTTCTTCCTCTAAATGAAACATCAAAGGGAGAGCCTTCCACTAGGTGCATCCAGCAATGCCATGGCTGCTTTTCTTTGTGTGAAAGTTGTGGAACACATTTCACACCCAATCTAATCCTCCTGCCTTTGCTGCTACCTACTCCTGATGGAGTGCCATCTTGAGTTTGTGTGGGTGTGTTTGTGGATGTGTGTGGGTGTTAGGGTTCAAGTGAAATTGGTGATTGATATTTTATGCCGATGTTGAATGTGATGAAAAGTATTACGTAAAAAAAGTTAAAGGGTTAGTTAAAGATTCACAAATTTCCTTAAATTAAAGACTGCAAACATACAAACAATCTGGCCTCGTGTGGAATACCATAATCAGTCAGTGCATGGTAAGGCTCAGGAGTAAAACAGTGAAGAACTCATCAGCACATGGTGCTGGGTGTGTAATTAAACTTCATTTTTGGCCAGAAATATCTGTTGAGCAGACACACAGTTTCTAGTTTGTGGGCTACACTAATTAAACTGGTGTGAGATAGAAAAGCTGTGCAGCTCTGAGAGGGCATGAGAGAGAGGCTTCACAATACATTAGTGCTGTTGAACAACCACAGATGTGGAGAGGGTAAAAGAGATGTGTATAGTGCTGAGGGGATGGAGGGAAGGAAGGAGAGAGGCTGCAACAGCTGTACTCGAGGCCCATACCCCCTGGCTAGACTACTAAAAGTCTTTATTGAGCTCCTCATGAGAGACTCCATCCATCCATCCTTCTGTCCATTCATGACAGACTGATTTTATGTTGATCTATTAGTTAAACATTAGTGGTCCAATCAATGCCTTTTACCTGTAATGGTACAAAACTGGTGAGAAGTGATGGTTCTCAATAGCTGGCTGTTTTGTGTTTGGTGTTCCCTGAACATTGTTGAAAAGTTGAGGAAAGAGAGGGGGGCATCCTTGATCAGCTGAGCATTAGTTTCTGGTGGCTAATGTTAGGAAAGCTTATTGCTGTTGTGTTGCTGATTTAATTTCATTTGGCATTGTTTCCTCTCTTTAAAGCAAATGTAGTAAATCTAATAAAGTATTTGGCACTTGTGTCCATAGTTGCCACTGTTCAGCAAACATTACATGGTCTGGCTAGCCAAAAGAAACTTTTTCATAGTTCAAAGATAGTCATAATTCTTCAAAATTAGTTTGGAAGGCTCTATTTAGCTCCAGCTTTACTGATAATGTGTAAATGTTGGTAAAATGCCATGTAACCAGTGGCCCTGCTGTGTACTATTAAAAGATACTTCTTGTCTTAAGTGAATGAATGTCTTTATTGTCACTGCATGGTCACATACAACAAAATTTGCTCTCATAAAAGCAAAAGTGTTACCAATTGCTCCAGCTAACTAATTCACTAAGTCATTATGTACTGTGAAATAATAAGCATAGATAAATGGCTCAATAAAACACCTTTATACATGGTTATTCCTGGATTAGAATAAATATTTAGGTATGATGAATTAATTTATTAGTCTGCAGCAGACCTGGGCACTGTACAGCTCAGGGGCTCATGGGCTATATCCAACCTAATGCTTGTCCCTAATTAGACCTTGTGAGGTCAGTGGGAGCCCAGCAACTTTGTGGCTTTATTTTGATGCAGGGCTAGAATGGACATCTAAACCTTTGCTAGCAAAGCTGCAAAAGCAAGGATATATATATATATATATATATATATATATATATATATATATATATATATATATATATATATATATATATATATATATATATAATTTTTTTTTTCTTTTTTTTTTTTTTTTTTTTATTAATACAAAAACAGTAAGTATTGTCTGATGGGGAGTTTATCAAGGAAGTTTTGGTGGACTCTGCCAATATCCCCCTGAGGGGAATGCGCCCCTCTCCAGACAAATTGTAACAAGATGGATTGATGACATTGCAGGATATCTGGATTTTCAGTTGAAAAACAAAACGGACAATTTTTTCCTTTTCTTTTTCTTCTTGGCTCTGGACGAGAGCTGTGATGTCTGTGACACAGCCCAGTTACTCATCTTTGTATGAAATGAAATGAAAGAGTTTGAAATTAGGAAGGAGCTGACAGCAGTGTTCATGGCGGTAAGTGCATGCTTGGATAGGCTTGGACTCACATGGGACAAATTGGCAGTGGTTATAACCGATGGCTCTCCAAGTCTGACAGGGACAAATGTTGGACTTTTGAAATGAATGCACTCATAAAATGAGTGTAATGAACCCAGAACTGAAATTGGTGTTTTTGCATTTTGTTATAAGCCAGCAGGTGTTGTGTAAGTCAGTGCTAAAAAATTAACCATGTTGTTGTTGTAACTAAAATCATTAACTTTATCAGGGCAAGAGCTCTGAATCACAGCCAGTTTGTTGCACTTTTGCCTCACTGATGGCAGAGCACTTCAAGTGAGTTGCACTGCTGGATTTTTATTCTTCTCTCAAAGAGTAGACCTTTACACACATAAGAAGACATGCATAGGAGATGTTGGTTCTCTTTGGATTTGCCTTTATATGTAAACAAAGATTCCCAGTGATCAAGTTACAGATACAGATAGTCTCTCAGTGGCAATTACCTGTCTGCTGTTGCAGTTCAGTTCAGTTCAATTCAATTTCATTTATATAGCGCCAAATCACAACAGTCACCTCAAGGTGCTTTTTATTGTAAAGCAAAGGCCCTACAATAATTACAGAGAAAACCCAACAGTCAAAATGACCCCCTGTGAGCAGCACTTGGCGACAGCGAGAAGGAAAAACTCCCTTTTAACAGGAAGAAACCTCCAGGCTCAGGGAGGGGCAGTCATCTGCTGCAAACGGCTTTGGCTGAGGGAACATGGAACCTGACTTTAATGCACTTGTTCAAGCTTAGACTAGATTTCTCTCACTGAGCAAGAAAGGAGAAGTGAAAAACTGCAGATAACTAAGCTACCAGCAAAATAGCAATAGCACTTTGTATAAAAGTATTTGTTCACAGTTATTTTGGGTAATGATAAGTAAATAGTGATAAAATGTATTTTTTTTTTTTTTTTTGCTCTGCTTATTTCACGTTTTAAGTACTTAAGTGTAATATTTATTCTTACCAATAGCAGTTTATAAAGAGATAACATTAATATTGAGCAGAATTGAGTTCTGTTTATTGGTGCTGCTCTCCACAGCTGTCCCAGTTTGTCATTTGGTCCCTTGGGAAAATTGATTTGGGTAGAACCAAGAGCTAAATTTTCTCATTGTTAAAGTTGCTTTATATGCTATTTTCTAAAGGCAGGTCTTTTTATAGGCTAGTTCAATCAAGAAAACAGTTTATCCAAAGCTCTGTAGTATTTATTTTACAGTGTAATACTGGCCTGAATCAAGAGAAATATATTGATATTAAACTCCATAGTAAGTGATTGAGGAAGATGTTAACACTTGTTACAACCACTGGCTGGACATCTGTTTTTTCACCTGTCCTATTAGTAGTGTGAATGCTAATAGACAAAAAAGCCATTGAATTTATGTTGCTTTAGAGGGAAATTCCCCTCAGAGTATCCCAGAACTGGTTTAAGAGCATAAAGAATTTAAACTACAGTAAACTCACTTATGATCATGTCATCGTGACATAAGATTGTGCCAAATATACTCTACCTTCAGATACAGTGTCAAAAATGTTTTTATTTTAGCGTTCAGAGTTGCTACAGGAGAGTAGAATCGCTAAAACAAGGACAGCGGCAGGAAGAGGAGCAGGGGAGACAGAATCCTGGCTCCTTGCCATGCTCTTTGTGGGACCTTCCTCATAAATACCCCCCCCCCCCCCAAAAAAAAAAACAAAACAAAAAACAAAAAAAAACAAAAAAAACACACACACAAACCCAGTTCCCAGTTCAAATGGGGAGAAGATGGTGAAAGCTGTGATGATTTAAGCACCACAACAAGCCCTCATTTTATTTCTCCAAGTTACCCCTTTTTACAGCAAAAAAGCCAGGTGCTGGAAATGCTTATAAAACATGAGATGCAAGCTGATTGGATTCACATCCTGCCCTCCCACCTCAAACCTGCAAAAGGCTTCGAAATCGATAGAACAGTGCACATGGTGAACTGCTGCTCTAGCTGCCTCCCAGCTCTGATTAAAACCGGGGGCATTTCTAAGGTCACAAGACTGAGGACATCTTCCAGAGCTCATTTGACTGTTAAATAGAGCAGTGTTGCAATTAACTATTCCATAAATTGGTTTGCCAAATTAAATTGGCAGAGTGTGACATCAAGCCTCTATGGAGACAGAGCCAATCCCTTCATTCTACTCCATGCTGTAAAATAGATATAGGTTTGTGCAAGTCAAAGCTAAAGAGCCAGACTCAAACCCAAATTTATTGCCACCAATATAAGCGTTGCTGGCATACTATCACACCTGTATAAGACTCATGTAGTTTACTACAGTGGCCTGAGCCAAGTCTGTCAGTGCTATTTCTGCAGTGACAACCAAGTGGAGGGTGGTGGTGAAAATGAGCAAGAGAGCCGGAGGCTTTCAAACATGGCAGTGCAGTCTTCTTCCTCCGTCCTTCTGTTGCCTGTTTGTAACCGGGGATGTAGTCACTGCCGGCGGAGGCAGATGGCACGTGGATCGTGAAAGGACAGTGTTCACCAATCCTCACCCATCAACCCAGCAGCACCTACCCCGGTGCCACCTGCTTCTCTTGTCTGCTTGACCCTCGTGCCTGTGACACACAGACACATATAATGACGGATTTGCGTCTTTGTGTAGAGAAAAGAATTGATTTTATACTCCTTTTTTTTCCATTTTCAGGTTCCACTAACACTCTCTCTTCTGTCAACCTTTTGTTTTTAAATGAAAACTTAAGAGTCATAGATGTGTAATACACTGTATACTACTTCCTGGACACAGCTCTGAAAAGGTCCAGCTGTCTTTGCTGTACACGCCACACTTGCCCCAAGCTATCATAACAGAGTGAAAGCCTCACCTATATACAGTCGCTACCTATAGATGTGTGTTTTGTCTCTGAATCACTCACAGTCTCTGTTCAAATTCTTCATCAGTTTTTTGTTTATTGCCATGTTCCCATATGAAAGAGAGATTTTTAATTGGCTAAGCCTGTTCCACCATCCTCCCCCCTGCAACATGTCTTTCCCTCTAATAGCCTTCATTAATATTCATTTTAATGAACACTAGTCATGCATATCTTTCCCCATCGCTGCAGGACAATATATGACTTTAACTTGGTTTTTCCCAGTTTAATTTGTGGGTGTTGATTACCTCAGTGTGGGCCTTGAATAAGACTGCTTGTGCAAAAACAGATGTGGTGTGTTGTGCAGTGCTCTAGCAGAGAGAATGAGCTCATTGTTTACAGTTGAACCTGGTGCTAATCTTTTCTGAAACGCTCACAGCTGCCTAAGTGCACCCCCCCAGCCAGCCTTGATATCACCCCACCCACCTATCCAACCCCCTGTGGCCTGTGTGTGTACTGGCTTTGGAAGACTCCAGTAGACCAACTAGGTGCCTGATGATGATGACGAACCCACCCACCTCCACTCGAAGCACCATCAGCTCCATCCTACTGCACTCACCAAATCTAATCTGCACAATGAAATCGATCGGCATCACTGCTCAGTACAGCCAGTGCAGACCTGCCAGTATTAGGTTGCCTAGTTAAGCCCACCTCAGTGCTTAGTTGGAGTTGGACTTCACATCCAGCTGTGCCTGTAAAAACGTTTGTTTGGTCAGTTTTTTGGTTCTGATAGCTGATAGCAGTGTGGTTGCAATGATAAACCTTGGACACATCCTAGCACCTGTTTATTCTTTATTGGTACAATTCAGGCCTACCCACTCAAGTCCTACAAGTAATTTTTCATGACTAATGCAGTTAAATAACAAAAAACTGTTGTCTTTGCAGGGGAGTGAATGAAAAGAACATTGTGCCAGATAAGCCATGATAGTTGTACTCCTCCCTTAATTGATTTAAGCACCTTTATCTTTCTTGGTCCATTAACACTTCAGCTTCCTTGTAATTGACCACAACTGTTTGCAGTTCATAATGCTTCCTGGTGCACACTGGTAACATTTGGCTTGTATTTACATATTCTGTGAAGTTTGGACTGATGTGGGGTATCACTTGAAGGCATATTTCCCTTTCTTTAAATATGGTTTTTGCAGGCTGCAGAGATGTCGGGGAGATGCATTGTCCTCAGCACTGACTGTTTGATGCTAATCTTTCTGCACTTAAGCTCTTAGATGGCTTCCTGCCTGCCTTTCTGGCTTTTAATCAAGCTTTATTGAATTTAACATTATACAAAATTTGACTAAAACAGTAGAATAGACAACATTTATTAAATTCATGGACAATGTCATTATCAGTTACACTCAGATTTATCACCATGGCACGTGTAGCTTTCCATCACTTTAAATAAGCAGCTGTAGATTTTTCACAAAAACAGCTGGAAAAGTTTTGATTATGTGTAGGTTGTACAGACTTGTAGTCTAAGTGTGTAGGGCCTTAAAGTTTTCAGAGATTTTTATATTTTAAGGTTTTGAAGCACCAGGAGCTGATTAACTGCTGAATATTCATTTAAGTTTAGCTTGTTACAATATTATACAGTGCTGTAAAAAGCATTTAGCCCTTTCCTATGTTTTTATTTTATTTTATTTTTTTTTCATATTTGTCACACGTTTTTCATCTCATCATGCAAATTTTAATGTTACACAAAGATAACCCGAGTAAATCCAAAATGCTGTTTTTAAATGATTATGTAATTTAAGGGAAGGGGAAAAAAAGCTATCCAAGCCCACCTAGCCCTATGTGAAAAAGTAATTGCCCCTAAACCTAATAACTGGTTGTGTCACCCTTGGTAGCAAGAACAAAAATCAAGCATTTGTGATAACGGCAATGAATTGCTGTGAAGGAATTTTGGCCCACTCTTCTTTGCAGAATTGTTTTAATTCAGCCACATTAGAGGGTTATCGAGCCTGAACAACCAGCTTAAGGTCATGCTGAAGTATCTCAATCTGATTTACATCCAGACCTTGAGTAGGCCACTCCATTTCATTTTCTTCCTTTTTGTTATTTTTTATTTATTTATTTTATACCCATTCAGAGATGGACTTGCTGGTGTGTTTTGGATCATTGTCCTGCTGCATAACTCAAGTGCGCTTGAGCTTCAGGGCACAAACTGATGGCTGGACACACTGTATTAAGATTTTCTGGTAGAGAGCAGAATTCAAGGTTCCATCAATTAGAGCAAGTGTTCCATAGCAGCAAAGCTCCCTAAGATGATACCACCACCATGTTTGACTGTCGGTACAATGTTCCTTTTGTTATTTTTACTCCAGTTGTAACGGGACACAAACCTTCTAAAAGTTCAACTTTTGTCTCATCAGTATACAGAATGCACTATATTGCCAAAAGTCTTTGCTCGTCTGCCTTCGCATGCATATGAACTTGATGACATCCCATTCCATGGGGTTTAATATGATGTTGGCCCACCCTTTGCAGCTATAACAGCTTCAATTCATCTGGGAAGGCTTTCCACAGGTTTAGGAATGTGTTTATGGGGATTTTTGAGCATTCTTCCAGAGGGACATTTGTGAGGTCAAATACTAATGTTGGATGAGAGGGCCAGGCTCCTAAGAGCAAGCACTTGGTGACAGTGGGAATGAAAAACTCCCTTTTAACCAGAAGAAACTTCTGGCAGAACCAGGCTCAGGAAAGGGCAGCCATCTGCTGTGACCGATTGGGGGTGAGAGGAGGGAGACAGGACAAAAGACATGCTGCGGAAGAGAGCCAGAAATGAATAATAACTAATGATTAACTGAGACAAATGAGGCCTGCAGTTCATTAGATGTTGTTCTGGATTCTTTTGTGACCTCCTGGATGAGTTGTTGATGCGCTATTGGAGTAATTTTGGTTGGCTGGCCACTCCTGGGAAAGTTTACCACTGTTCCAAGTTTCTCCATTTGTAGGTAATATCTCTCACCATGGTTCACTGGAGTGCCAAAGCCTTAGCTTTGTAACCCTTTCCAGACTGATAGATGTCAGTGACTTTGTTTCTTGAGTTTTGTTAGATTGCGGTTTGATGTCTTGTTTTTTGAGATCTTTCAGCCTACCTCACTTTGTCAGACAGACAAGTGATTTCTTGATTCAACATGGCTGGCAGTAATCAGGCCTAGGTGTGGCTGATGAAAATTAATAGATCCTTTAACAACTGCACTCTGTATTTACTCAGTTTAGTCTTGTGTAATATTAAAATTTCTTTGATCTGAAACATAAGTGTGACAGCTAGGCAACAAACTAAGATATCTGGAAATGGGCAAATAGTTTTTACAGCACTATATATATTTCTTCGAGTATTAAGCTTCTTCTGTTGAACTGTAATCTTACTCCACCATGGTGGGAGGAAGGAATGGAGAAGTGGAGGAAAGGACTGTTTACCTTTTTTCTTCCACATTAACTTTATGCATTCCTTTCTTTCTTTCCCCTCTCTCAATACTCGGTTTTGTTTAATGTGTATAAGGTAGGCTTATTGCTGTTGTATTTGAGAAGATAAAATGACGAGAAAAGAAAAGGAAAAAGAAACTTTGGGAGAGTCAGAGAGAGGAATGTGAGACACCTCTCGGAAGTACAGTCAGTGGAAAATCTCCATGCTTGCCAGTTCCAACTGGTACATTCTGGACCCTGGACACAACACATTTATTTCCCCTGTCCTTTAAGAGAAAGACAGATGTTATATTTCTCTGCTCTTCAGCTTAAGCTCTTTCCCTTCTGTTCATGACCTTTCAAGGTATCCCAGTGGGAAAATTACCCCCCTAAAAGCTTGAATATTTGGAACCATTTCTGCAACTACCAGGCCTTATGTCAAAACTGAACACAAGAGGTCAGGAACCATTTGCATTAGAAGCTTTAGAAAAATTACTGTACTGCTAGGCTTGCAAAGGCAGGAAATGTCGATGTTGCAAAGGGCTACCACGAAATCTTAAAAACAATTTTCATCTACTGTTTGGAGCTGTCAAGGATGGATTTACTTTAAAAACATGTGCCTCTGATTATACCTCTTTGGGTATTACATGATGCATTTGCATGGACAGGTAGTACGTACAGTTGTTCTTGGTCACAAGTTTTGAGTGACACATGGGTGGATGTATGTACAGATTTATGAGTGCCGTTGAAAATCAGGGATGGATGTTGCAATCAAAAATACTTTTACATTGCGGTAGCAGACTTCTTATCTGTGCCATAAATATTGACAAATTCAGATTATTTGTTGTTGTTGTTGTTTGATCAAAAACCCCCAAACCAAAACTATTCTTACTGATGTCAGGAGGAGGTTTTCTTCATTTAAACTGATTATATGGCATATGGTATTCCGTATCCACCTTACCATAAAGGTAGCTCTGGACACAACACATTTATTTCCACGCACAGTCCAGAGCTGTTGGCAAAGCATTATGTAAGCAATATAAGCATGAGAAAGACAGCCAGGTCCACCAGCACTGATAAAGCTCATGCAACCAAAAACAATGAGCTCGCTAAGGGGAAGGCACACAAACACACATAGGTGGTGATACGAAAAGCTGTGGTGTATTGTGCTTTACTGATAAAATGGAGATTACAACCCAGGAGACTTTATCTGGAGTTTCTCACCATTGAAATGACAGCCCTGCAAAATTTGAAGGAATTAGTTTTTATTTTTTTATTCAAAGTAACACATGAAAGTAACTGTGTTCCACAGTGCCCTAACAAAACAGACTGTGACAAGTGTGTCTGGGAATCTCGTCTCCTTACCCTCAGACATAGCAGATCAGTGTGATGATAGATTGGAGGGGGAAAGGAAAGGTTGAGATAGGTGTGTGTGTGTGTGTGTGTGTGTGTGTGTGTGTGTGTGTGTTACCAAAACAGTTACGTAACTGTATCATGGTTGCAGAGATTGGGGAAATGAGAACGGTGGAAGATGTCTGGACAAGAGAAAAGACCTCATACGTCACACAGGGTAGTATACACCCAGTGGCATGTGCAGCACAGTTAAGGGAGAAAACTTTGATTCTTTACTACAAAGGCACATGATGATAAAGCAAGAAACTGAACAAGAACACATTAGCTATAAAAAATCTTACTCAAAAATATTGTCAGGCTGCATTTTTATCCACATTTTCCACATCCAGGTTTCATAGTCAGTAATTGCAGCTTCAGTCTTTGAAAATATTTCTTTCAAATCAAATATTGATAAA
The DNA here is from genome assembly GCA_013435755.1 of Amphilophus citrinellus. NCBI lineage: Eukaryota > Metazoa > Chordata > Actinopteri > Cichliformes > Cichlidae > Amphilophus > Amphilophus citrinellus. Next base: position 33,842,241 of record CM024210.1, on the reverse strand, counting down.
GCCTCAAGCTACAATTTAATACCCCATGTCATAGCATGTGGTATTCCAGATAGGACAAAAAGATGGCACTTGAGGTTTAAGGATATGTAAAGAAAGAGAAGGAGACATATTAGCAGACAGCTGACATTGTCCAGAGGCAGCTGACAGTCTGACATCTTCTGCCTGAGACTGTCTCTCTGGCTCTTGTCTGTGTGCCACTCATAGGCATCTTCAGCAATCACCCTTCCTCCCTTTCCCTTTTTCTTCTTCCTCTCTCCCAGCGCAGTTATACCAATGGGCTACGGGGTTGGCTTGGGGCAGTGGAGCTCATTGTCCTCAGCGACAGACGGATGGCCAATTGGCCTGGCGCTGGCCACTGTCAGCTGATATTGACTGTGTGTGTGTGTGCATAATGTATGCCCACCCTCATTAATGTCAGCATTGTGGAAAAAGTAAAGTATACTATTTATGAGACATAGTGTGTGCTACCAGACCTTCTGCCAAAGCCACAAAATATGCATAAAAAAAAAAGTTGTATGGTGTTCATGATTCCTTGAAAAAAAAATTTCAAACTAGTTAAAGCTGCAGAAGGGAAAAAAAAAACTTCCCAGCAGCTTTTCCTTCCACCAGACACAGTAGATATTTGTTTTATTCATTCAATTTTCAAAATACTCCTAGATTCAGTCCCATTTAGCAGTAACAAGGTTGTAAAAGTGTTCCAGGTAGTTTTGCCACTATCTTTTGCTGTTGGTAGCTTATAATAATCTGCACTAATTTGACAGTTTTCTGGTATTAAGGCATGGTGCATCCTCATTTCCATCAAGAAAGAAAGGGAGGCAAAGCCACCAGCAGCTGTTGCTGCTCTTTCCACAGATTTAGACACTCTAAGTGTGGGCTTCAATGAACAGTTTGCATATGAAGGAAGTGACTTAGAATACAACACACACACACACACACACACACATGACTAGGAAACGCCAAACGTCTTGAGATTCGTCATTTGTTCCATCTGGCAGACACATTGGAGGGTTTGGAGAGGGCTGAGGAAGGCTTACATAACTAAAACAAATATCTGACATTTTAGGGGATTACATCATAGGAATGGGATCAAATTAGATTAGCTCAATCAGTAGATTTTAGTTGTACCCGTGTGCTGAGAAGGTGCAGCACTGTGGTTTTAAAACAAGTTTGTTGTTAAAAGAACAGATTGATACAAAATCTCTGCAGCAGCCAGAATCATCAGATTAGATCATAAACTCAGCAGCACTTAATGTCCTGGCTCAGCAGGTTTTGTGGTTGTGACTGTGACTAAAACAACTATTAAAGCAATCTCCTGAAGATGATTCCATCTGCAGGAAAGATTTGGGAAGCATGTATATGCCTTCTTCATGTGTTTTTGATTTCTTGCTTGTTGGAATGCTTTCTGGATTCAACACTAGAATGACGTCAAAAATTTGTGCAATCCGGGCCCCCCACCCTTTTTGTCCTGCTGGAAGCGCTGTGAAATAATTTGTGAGTGCCTCATGGACAGAGAGAATGAAAAAGAAAAAAGGCTTTTGCACACACCGACTGAATGATGGATTTTATTTGGTCTGTTTGCTGAGCCCAAGCTTGGCGGTGTTGGTCTGTTATGTCGGTTTCTATGGTGAAAAACACAGGCCATGCCAGACTCCGAGCAGTACAAGGAGTAAAAAAAGAGAAAAGCATGTGCAAGGACGGGCAAGGGGGAGAAGAGGTGGTGGGGAAACAAGGGAAATTTGAGTCCAAGAATTCAGAGGGTGTGGATTTATGGGGAGCATGACATGACGGCTAGAAAGTATATTTCTAGCAGACTGAAAAACAATGGAGCAACAACAGAGCAGCTTCTTTCACTTCTTTCAAACAAAAATAAGTGGCAGCAGAGGAAAAAAAACAGTTCCTAAAGTTGCACCTTCTCTAAACCACCGAAAGCAACCCGAGAGTTCAGAATGCTGTTAACATACTGAAGCTGCCAATAGCTGGTATCAAAAGACTTATAACAACCATATTTTTAACATCACTTCAAATGTTACTGGCATTTCCATCAGCCAGAGCGTTTTTACTACTCATTACATGGTGCATTATTCCATCTGTAAATAGGGTTATCAGATGAATTCAATTTCATTTTTACATCCTCATCATTGATGTTTGTCAGGCATGCAAAAAGCAAGCATAATGAGCTTTCCATGAAAATAATTTAGTTGGGGATTTTGATAATCATTTGCCCGTTTTTCACAAATTCAGAAATAGTAAAGGTTGGTTGTTGAAGTGCGAGGTTCACCTCAGTTAAACAGTCCTACAATTTCAGATGAACAAAGCTGCTGCTTGTGCATACCATTTCCCCTCCGTGTGTGTGTGTGAGAGGGAGAGAGAGAGAGAGAGAGAGAGTGTGTGTGTGTGTGTGTTTTTTATTAATTAGAGTAAAGGGAGTGAAAGGTAAGCTGTTAGTGTCTGGCTGCTGATATGACTCTGCCAATTCCTTAATTGGGCTGTGTATGTATGAGGAATAGTGTATGTCTGCAGATGTGTGAAAATGAATGTTTAGACTAAATCAGAAACATCTTTTTTTGTGTGTGTCAGTTTGTTGTACAGTACCAGTCACACACCCTTCGTATGAATGGGTGAGTGTGTCCAAACTTTTGACTGGTACTATACATGAAGCTGCTTCAAATCACTCTTTATCATTTTACACAAATCTGTGTGTGTGTGTGTGTGTGTGTGTGTGTGTGTGTGTGTGTGTGTGTGTGTGTGTGTGTGTGTGTGTGTCACACCAATACCAGCTTGTCTTTTTGTCTGTTATCAGTTCATCCATTTCCAGCTTAGGTTGTTGTATGCAGCTCACCTACAGTAAAAGCACTCCCACGCGCAATTTGCGCCAGCACACACATTTTTGTGTGTGCATGGGTTTACTGGTTTCCAGAGCAAAGGTAGTGAGCGCATATTGGTATAGAAACATGTCAATATGTGGACACACATGTGTGCACATATTGACACTTCTCATGGCAAGTGTTGCCAGGTGAGGTGAGTCACTTGCAGTCTTATTTCCCTTCTACTTTTAGTGTTTGTATGTATGTATTTGTGTCCCCCTCATGCACTCCCTGCACTCATATTCACATGCACTAAAACTGCAGCCAAATCCACAAATTTAATTTTAATGAGGAAAAAAAGAACAGAGAACAGTTTGTTTCTGGTAGGTCACAGTGCGGTAGACACTCTGTGTGTGTGTGTGTGTGTGTGTGTGTGTGTGTGTGTGTGTGTGTGTGTGTGTGTGTGTGTGTGTGTGTGTGTGTGTGTGTGTGTGTGTGTGTGTGTGTGTCAGTCAGGTGACTTTGTTTGAGGATCCGTCACATCAGGATCTGCTTTGACTCGGTATCAACAGTTTAGTCTGCACTTCTGCCAAAACCATGGGTTTACTGGTTGCCATGGTGATAGCTCTGGTTCTCTCTCCTGCCCGATTAGCTGCCTCCATCCTTCACTGCCACCAAGCAGCAGGTGTTCCCTGCATCCATGCTTGACTCTGGTAACCCTGAAAGACAGGGCTGACTTTAGGTTACACTGATGAGAAGCTACAGATCTATTCATACTTTTTATGTGGTGGGAATTCCCCCTTCTGACTGTATATTCTAACTGTGTGTATATACAGTCTCTCTCTCTCTTTCTCTTTCTCGCTCTCACACACACACACACACACACACATATATATATATATATATATATATATATATATATATATATATATATATATATATATATATACACGGGTATATCATTCCTTTTTAACATCCATATATATACCTTTTTAGAGCAGTTTTATATGTGTAGTAAAAGTAGGCCAGTGAGGTGCAGTAGCCAACTTGCTGGCAGCTAACAAAATGAATAAAATTAAAAAAACAAAAGAAATGCTTGTGTTCAGGCCCAATGGAGGTAAACTTTAATATAGTGGCTTCACCTACAGTAATCCTAACCCTGAAGTCCATTCATTTCTTAGCTGGAGCCCTGCTATCATTCAGTGTGAGAGCCAGCCAGTCAGATGTTCAGTCATGTGGCATTTCCCGACCTGAGACAGTCCAGGAGCTTTCTAAAACTAATCAACTGTGACTTCAGAGCTATCTGCTGGTCATAAGGGCATGGCTGCTGGCCCAGGTGTGTGTCTGTGTGTCTGTGTGTGAGTGCATAACATCTGAATGGATGACAGTTAACACATCCCACCAAACAAACGTTGATTGATGAGACAGCAGTTGGTCTGATGTTTCAGAAGCTGGAGGCAGGCCTCGTGTACACGTATTCACACTGGGTTTTCCAGTTTGCTGTGGCAACAGCAACATGCAGTAAGTTGTTTCCAGTTTACTAATGTGCTTAACTCAGGTTCTTCATTTAACTTTCATCACCAGCTTGTATAGCTTCACACCCAGATATAAACAGGGTTCTTCAAGGGTGTTCATTCATAGATGCAAATCACAACAGCAGCTTTGGATTCTTGGGATTCAACTTGGATCTCTGGAATATCTGAGAACCCTTCAGTTCAGTGATTGACATTTAAAGAACCTTCTTGTAGAACTCTTTTTGGTAAGGGTGTGTTAAGAAATCATCCAGCCCTGGCTCATTTACCCGCATGGCTGCCTGCTTTAGACTGTGTTTACAGTGCAGCCAGCTGACCCTGTAAAGGCTGAACCATGAAATAACTGCCAGAAAATTTGAAATAGTTTAAAATGGCATGTTTATTGAACCTTCTGATAAATAAAAAAGCTAAATTAAATTAAATATAAATTTGCATGTATGAGTTTTAATTTGTATCATATTGTTACATCTGGCATTTTTTTCTTTTTGCAATTTATTACTTTAAAATTGTATTGCACACATTATTTTGGTTTTTCAGGGAAAAAATTAAACTGATGTAGAAGTCTAAAAAAAAACCCTCACGTATCAAATATGATACACTTGGTGTTAAAGGGTTAAGACAGGTTCCAGTGAGGAAAGAAGAGCAACTGCTACCCCCACATCCAAACACACACTCATACACCACACATAACCGCAACATCCTGCCATTTGCCCCCCTCCCCTTTTTTTCCATTCCCTTCCCATTGTTTCTCTTTATTATTCCTTTTCTAGATGCTTGCAAGTTATTCTTTCAGTGTTTTTTTTTTCTAGCTCCTGTTGTAGGAATGTGTATGGCTGGAGACTAAATACTGACCTGCAGTCAGAACAAGAACCAAAACTGAGCTGTCAGCTGGACTGATCTGAAGAAGCTGCTCTCTGAATGACCCCAATAGTTAGTGGCCAGTTGGCCTCTCTGTGAGCCATTTGGTTTTATTTCTAAACTTCCCGTTGTTTTTTACAGCATCCTTGCTTTGCTTGTCTCTTGTTGTGTCTTTGCCCCACCCCCACCCCAGAACAACAAACCCAAATAGTGGCTATAAACTTCAGACTTGTTTATGACACGGGTCTGTTTGATCACCCCGTGGTGAACTCCACCAACAGACACCACTTTTCTCTCTTCTTGAGGCACAGAACAACATGACCCCAACTTCACCCTGCCCAACCTGCCCTTTGGATGGCTTCAATAGAACTGCAGTCTTTTTATGCTGCTGTCCACCATTTACAGAGCTATTTAACACTTCCTCTATGCCCCATTCCCAGCTTTACCCCTTCATTTAATTTGGCTTATTTAATCACCTCATTACCTATATGGTTTGACTCAGCACAACATTTGGGTTTAGGCTTCCTGGCAGCTAATACAAAGTTTTTTATCCAAGTTCCCAGTATCTGCAGGACAACACGACAATGTCCTGAGGCACATTTGCAGTCAGGGCAGGACAACGTGTCTAAGGAAATCAGGTTGGTGGAGTCAGTCACAGGCTTTTGGTAACAGTTTTTATTTCTTACATTTGTTACTTTTGTTTTATTCTGTTACTCTTGTCAGGCACATTGTAATACTGGATTTTGAGAAATGCTATATAAATAAAGTTTTTTTTAAAATATTTTATAAAATCTGGGCAAGGCATTGTCAGCTGAATATTTTTTTGATCAGCTGAAACAAGTTTGTATAAGTCGTTTGAGGGAATGACAGTCCATGCTGAAGGCTAAAAAGTTTGACTCAAACATCATGGGATGACTGTAGTTTAGTGTTATTATTTATTAGTATTTGGCTCTGTTGAGACTGGCACATCCAGATGATGTAGATGTCACATTCAGTTTTGCTTTTTAAATTGGAAATGTTCAAAATGTGGTTTGCGGTCTTCTGTTCTGCTGAAGAACTAATGGACCAGGTTATGTGAAGCTTGGATTTAGTTCCTGGGATTACGAAGTCCCTGAAGTGAAAAGGAGTCACTAGCCAGCTGACTCTAGTCTACCCCACATTTGTTGCCCACTATAACAATAAAGCAAGAGTCAAGGGACAATTTCTGCCTTGCCACCCACATTCTGACCTCCAACATGATCTCTTCTTACATCCTCACTCTCTTCTTCATAAAATCCATTCTCATCAAGTTATGATTGTTGTGGTTTGACCTCAGTATAATTGGAACACGGTATAATTTCCCTCAGTCACTGAATGGAGCTAGTTTAGGATGCCCCTGATTCCTTTAGAGTGAAGTAAAATAATCTAAACATCTTTTCTGTCTTGCATTTCTCCTTCCACTCATATGTGGCTTAGAAGTGCACAGTAATTGTAACCATCTCTCTTTCTTAGTGTCTCTGGTAGGGTTGGCACAAGGTTTGCTGTGGAGATTTTAATCTGCTCACGAGCCATCTGCCACTGTTGTTGGGTCGCTAGTCTCTGGGATTAAATTGGATGCTGTGTGGCATATGAGATGTTCTTCATGCAAAGCAAGATACACACCTCCTATGCCACGCATACTTATCCAGCCACAACAAAACCAAACGACACATTCTGCTGAGTAAATACTGTCGGTGCACACATGTTCAGCAATGTAATGGAGAGGGAGGAATGTGGGCCACTGCCCTATATCCCAGCAGCTCAGACTGCCAAAAGACTCCACCACCTGTAAAGGTCCTGACTATTACAGCATATCATTGTTCTGATGCTATCAATGGAAATGAACTGGCCAACAACTGATTTACATCCCTCCTCTCATGTGCTGAGCCCCTGGTGCTCATTGATTTGTGCCTCCTGTCCACTGTGACTGACAGGTGAATGCTTAGTTAGACCCAATCACAGGCCAAACTACTTCAACATGACAGAGGTTGAATTTACTGCTGGATTTCAATAGATTCATCAGTTTTAGGACAGCTGCTTAGATAAACTGATACTGATATAATATGTCTAAGAAAGGGACAGTGGATTTTTAAAGTCCACTTGAGGAACTGGGTAGTTAAGCTTGGTGTATATATATATACTTTGGTTTGAATCCATGCCAAAGGTATGCTGTAGGTATTGGCAGATACCCTCTGCCTAAGCTTGACATTTACATTCCTGGAAATGAACCCACTTGTTTTGTTTTTGTTTTTTTAAACAATGATTTTACCTGTAAGTGTGCAAGCTTGCAAGATAGGCAGGGTTAACCTAAGGACTAACCAGAGCACCGGGCAAAAACTTGTGCAAGCCTCAATTTAATCAGTCTTCTTGGTGTGTGTGTGTGTGTGTGTGTGTGTGTGTGTGTGTGTGTGTGTGTGTGTGTGTGTGTGTGTGTGTGTGTGTGTGTGTGTGTGTGTTTGTTTTATAAAGCTGTTTTTAATAGTGCAAAGATAATGTATGAGATCTTTATTCCTGGAAAGAAAAATCAAATTTAAAGCAGGCCCTGCAGGCTGTGCAGTTCTCGTTTGTGTAGCTTGCTCTGTCAGTCCCAGTCAGTCGGTTTCTTTTTTCTTTTCTGCATTATAGGAGTTTCACTAAATCTGAGACGTTAGACACTGCCTGCTCTCAACTAATTTGATAGGTCCCTTGTAAGGATAAGTAGGCTATGTTTAAATCCCGCTGCTTTTGCCAGTTTGTCCATTAAATATACTCTTGTATGGTGTTATGTAGCTGTTATGTAGCCGTTAGATGGAAGCACCTGTTTCTCTTTGTGATGAAGCGTAAACAAACATTCTTATTTCTTTTTTCCCTCTCATTTAAACAACTATGAAGTTAGTTGCCAAGACGTTTTGTCTGTTCTCCATAGATATTTACCTATAGAGAGAATATGGAGAGGGGTTTTCAACCTATGTAAATGTGCTCCTGTGTAGTCCTCCAACAGCAGACCGAACAGCACGTAGCTCCACTGTGTATAAGCTGAATGTTGATTGGTTGACAAGTGTGCCAGAACAGGGAAGAGTGGGGGAAAGAACAGCAAAGTTCAAAAATCCAGTATGAAGGGCAGAAACAGTGGCTGCAGTGGACACTTGTCATTGTTTTTTAACACTCTGTGTCACTTCAGCCCTTTGAATGTTATAACTTAACAAACTATTCTGACATTGTGTTTGTTCAGTGTTATGCATAACACAAATGGCACAACGGCATTTTCCCTGGGGCACCCGGGTGTTTCAGTGAAAGGGCAGGCGACCATGTATGCCGCGAGGCGAAGTGCAGGCAGCGCAGGTTCGAGTCTCGACCTGTCACTCTTTGCTGCATGCCTTCCCCCATCTCTCTTCCCACCTTCCTGCCTCTCTACACTGTCGAATAAAGCTGATATGTGATACTAAATCACTGCAACAATTTAAATGCAAATACGATATTTGTGTTTAACCTCATGGATTAGATTGTCCTCAATTTTCTTTGCTGAGTCATTTCATACTTTTATTCTAGCAAGTTAGATTTTTTTTTTTCTCCTTCTCATTTAAACAACTAGGAATTTAGCTGCACTACTGCCAGTCCTTTGCAAAAATAGAAAAACATTATCACACTATACCTACCCAGAGATTTGTGACCTGATTTCATTCATTATCAGAAACCTATTGATCTGTAAAGACCTTTAACATAGTTATAAAATGTATCATTTTTTACACAGATGGACAATTTAGTAAAGTTTTAATACAACACGTTCTTCTTTATCACATTACTTTCTCTTTTTTTACCTTACAGCAGCAGCAGTGTAGCTGGGCAGGCATGTTTCTATGAGAGTGTGTGTGGCTGCTAGTAAAATAGTTCAATCCACTGATTGGTAGGAGTAGAAAAAAAAAGCAAAAAACTACCAGTTGGCCACAGGCCATGCAGAACATCATTAGTGATGAGTGTCTGAAAGCTGCTGCAAACATTGCCATCAAAATACAGACACACAGCCCTACAGACATCAAGATATGACTTGAGTATATTAAGCACATGTGCAGTAGCAGCCATTTCCTCTCACCTTAGTCAACTATGTAAAAGAGTCTCAATGAAGAGTCTCTTACCTTAAGAAGAAAAAAAAAAAGAGCATGTGCTAGCTGTGGGACTTTGCCTAGACTTTTTAACAACTAAACTACTTTTATGGCTGCAGCTGCAGATGAAGCTCATTGTGCTTTCCACACTGTGTCCCTGTAGGATAACTCTCAAGATAAGTGTTGGCTAGAACTCCAGTCTGCTGGATAATGACTTGTAATAGGAATAGTTTCCTGCTGTATCATTACGGGAACATGGCTGCTGTCTCTTATGTCCCCCAGATGCTCCACTTAGCTCTAGGAGAACATGACCTAATGTCTCTCACTGAACCACTTCTCTTTTCTCACCTTGCAACTGCTAACTTCTCGTCTGGCAGACTTCCACTTACATATTTGCTTCTTTGGGCCAGTTCAGGACCTCTGCACTTCCTGTAGTTGTAAGTAACGTGTAAAATGGATATAAACCATTAAATGTAAACAAAGCCTTCCTACTACAAGCGCATCAGTAAAGTTCATATAAAATAATTTTCTCCATACCATTAGATGGACTGTTTGAAGGGAAAGCAATCACTGACCACTCAGGTGTAAATACTTGACAGATGCTGAGCTTTTAACTCATGGAAATTAGTGTTGAGCTAATCCTGATGGCTCTCCTGTCTGCTGTGATCATACTACAGCATTTACTGTACGACTGCTGGTGATCACAGGCAGATCATTGGCTGGTATCATCTGCTCTGACAGATACATAATTACATTGTACTGTAAATGGGAATGGAAGTGGAAAAGCTGTCATTGCTGGTGTAGCTGTTTGAAACATGGATCTTCACCCTGAACCAGCAGTAGTTTTGTGTTGCTGAGGGCACTCCTTATGCTGTTTGGGAAGTGATCTCTATAAAATCTGTGGCTCAGGATTGGATTACATTGGGTATGAGCATGAGTTTGACAACACTACATCAGTGTGTGGAGATTTATTTTCCTGATGGAGGGAGGGTCTAATAAAGAGTTCTTTTAAAAGGAAAATAATGCATCAGCGCAGCAGTGAGAATTCTGCATATAACAAACATGATAATTGGCTTCTGAAGTTCCTGGAAAACATTTTCTGCAGCCTGTATAGCTTTATATTTATAGTGTCCATCTAGACAGTTGCATTTTACACAGCACACTTCATTCACTTAACCCCACCACACCCCCTTGTTTTTCTCTGTCTCTCCACATAATGACACTTGAGGACCACAGCTTGCATTTCACCAGCCAGCATGTGTAAGAGCTTGTTCCTCCACATTAGATGATTGGCTCAGCGTAGTGCTTGTATTGACCCACCATTTCTGCACATCCATTAGTGCGACTGTACTCAGGCCCACTTAATGCCCAGCTACAACAAACATGGCCATCAATAAATATAGCCGCCTTTTTACGCGGCACACAGTGAGCTACTGTCTGCCCGTGAGGGCCTAATGTGTTCAGTGGTTTGTCTAAAAAATAAGACCTATCAGACGACGGGCTGGTCAGGAGAGTGGCAGCAGCTAGTCATGGTGTCTGGAGCTGGCAGCCTGACCTAATGCTACCATGCATACAGGAAGCAAAGGAAGGAGTGTTTCTTCCAGCCATTTGAGCTCTGATTTTGTGTAACACCAGGGGTCAGTCAGCAGGCAAGCAACAAGATTATCTGAGAAACAGCATGGCTAAAGAGGATTTAGTGAGCTTTACTTGTGTGTATCTGTGACTGATGCAATCACTTGTGATACTTTTGGATAAAACTATTTAGAAATTTCAGCGGTGACCCAGGTTCTTCAAAGCTTTTACTGTTGTAATTCATATTCAAATTAGGACTGGATTTTTAAAAAAACAATTTTTTTTAAATGTATTAGCACAAATATACCAAAAAAAACCCTGGTGAAAACCAACCAATAAACAAAAAATCTGCAATACAAAGTGTTTCATTAGACTTCAGCAGGAATAAATATTAGTTATTCTCAGAGCACGCACATCCAATATTAAAAGGGTGCAGGAACAAAAACAGTTACAATAGTGGGAGAAGAAAGTCCCCACACCGGAGCACTCCTGGAACAAAATTTATTACAAAAAGACCTTCTGACAGTCAGTAACGTTTCGGGCGACCATGCCCTTCTTCAGACTACTTATTCTCAGACTGGGACATTTAATTTCTGTCACAGACTTCAACTGTTGTTACCAGCGCTGAGACAGGTCATGTGACTGTTTGAGGAGGTTACAAGGTACATCTGTGCAAGCAAGCTGTTTAAAAAGAACGATATCTAGTTACAGTCTGTGTTCCAGAATAATTTTTTTTTTTTTTTTTTTTTTTTAATATTTGCATACTTACTGAAATTTCAACCCATAAAATGATATTTTGAGGTGATTTAATTGTAAATATGCTATAAAGATAAACCAGAACGTATTCCAGAACATTATTTTTTCAAATTTGTATGCATGGTATAACTATCTCCTTAAGCTTTATATTTATGCACCAAGTAGCTGCACAGTACAAAAACCACCTGAATAATAATGTGTGGCAGCTCTGATCCATTGAGACATGGATGCAGGATCTTGCCGGTTGTACTGTGGTGTCTGGCATGTGGTTTTGTTTGAGCCCGTCCTGCAGATACTCGATGAGAGAGGAACCTGAGTAAAGTGAATAAAGTTGAAATAGAATAACATCCAGGTCATATAATGCTGAGGATTGTAGATTAAACACCGCTTACTGTCATTCAAAATACATAATACAGGAATTGTTTTTCACTCATTTGCGTCAGTCTCATCTGTGTGAGGACGGTGGCAAAATCCTGGTTTTTAACTCACTGCTGATCTCCTCTGATGTCAGTTCTTCAAACATTTCTAATCATATCACCAGCTCTGACTGGTCAGTCCCACACGTCTCACCAGATCATTCTTTAGGCATAAGGCAACGAGTTCATGAAGTGAAGTGATTTGGGAAAATCGGTGGGGTTTTTTTTTTTTTTTTTTGAGGGGAATTATTGTGTTTTATTCCTATAACTCATTCTTTGTCACTGCAATCCAGTTGCACTTCCTAAATGAGAAATATGATTCCATTGTAATATGTTCTATACCCTTACTCTGTTTTTTACTGTGAACATACAGTACCAGTCAAAAGTTTGGGCACAATTTTTGACTGGTACTGTAAGCTGAACTGGATAATCACATGCATTTTTTTTCATTTATTCTAAAACAGTGACCTGTCTTGTTCACTGTGGCTCTCCGGTCCTACGGGTTGGTGTTAAGCTGAATGTGGTTACAAGAGGTTTCTCCCAGGCTCACACATTTACATTCACACCTTCCATTATTCTGTAACTCATATCAGCTTTGCTGTCTCAAGTGCCAGAGGCTTGTTTATGTGATCAACAATTCATTCACAACTACAGTGTCACAGCAGACCACTCCATCTGCAAATTATGTTCCCATGAGACTTTTTATATTAACATCAAACCAACTACAGATCAGATCTTACAGGTTCAGGCTGTAATCCTTTTTCTTAATGATGTAGTCCTTCTTGTCCAACTCAGGGTTATAGCCAGCGGCTGATTGGCCGGAGCTGCACCATGCTGAGGTCCTCTAGCGCCGGGCTGAGAATTTCACCGGTTCGCTATCGGAACTCTTCTATCACTGCAATTAGCAAGCAGGCACGCACCCCGCACACTCCGTGCACGCCACCCCGTCGCCGTGATCCCACCCTACCAAGCTAGAGCACTGCACTATAGTATTATTTCACCTCAATTAGCAATCTACCACCAAGGACGTCCAGGCATGTGCGATCTTATGACGGTCCTGTTCACTCTAGATTTTGCAGGGCAAAATAGCACCTAGTGTGAAACTGAACGAGGTAGTAGAGAAAAAAGGGAGCTCAAAGGACAATTTTGGGCTTCCTATTAAACACAGAAGCCCAGGAGCTTGTCTTGTTACTTGTCTTCATAACACACTGATGTGTTGTTTAGGGAATGTTTATTAACAATAGTTGCAGGTAAACATGCATCTTATTTTCAGAATAGAATAAAGGGATCCATGCTTCTTATCTGCATCAAGTCACATGGTCCAATCAGATTCAGGTGCATTCAATGACCCATAGGACCAACCATTATCACAGAATATTACATATATAATATTATTCAACTGTTCACCATCACAAAATTAGCTAGCTGGCACGGTATTTTTCATTAGCAAGCTAATAAGCATTAGCAAGCTAATATAGCAAGCTTATATATAATTATATAATTAGCAAGCTAATGATAATTAGCCTCCAACCCACACGCGCGCCAGGCTGAATTTTCTTTCTGGCTAGAACCCTACAACTCATTGTTCAGTTTGCTTTATATGGGATTAACTGCTGCTGTTCCTTATACCCACCACATAAAGTAATAACTGTCCCAAAAACCTTAGAGAAGAACCCTCCTGATTGTGATTGAAAGCAAATTCTTACCTGTTCCAGAAAGGGTTTTTGAACAAGCAAATTTCTGAACATTCTAACTCTTGTTACCTAGCTTCATTACATCATGTTGATTAATTAATCTGGTCTGAACAGTCTTAATATGACTTTATTAGGGTTAATTTCGAGGTTCATGTCAGAGTCCCAGATTCAAAATAGTGACTGATTTAGAATTAGTATTTGTCAGCCATAATAAAGTCCCAGTCAAGTTTCAAGATTCCAGCAGTCAATTTCAAAATAGTGATTGGTGTAGTATTATTTGTTAGGCGTAATAAATGTATGAATGACACCTAATCACCTTGCATAGTGTCTTCCTCAAAACAGGCTACGCATGCAGACTGCTTTTAGAACTGGAGAAAAAAAATGTTGGCACACAGGCATTACTTTACATAGACATATATACATAAACTCCACATTGAACGCTAAATTGTACGTCAGTGTCACCGCCATACTGGATGTAGCCAAAATAAACATAGAGATGCATCACTCCGGTGCTTCATGGTGTTAAAACCATTTTACAGTCAAAACTGGATCATATATACAGTGGCTTGCAAAAGTATTCATACCCCTTGAACTTTTCCATATTTTGTCACATTACAACCACAAACATAAATATATTTCACTGGAATTTAATGTGAAAGACCAACACAAAGTGGCATACAATTGTGAAGTGGAACAAAAATTATACATGATTCAAAACATTTTTTACAAATAAAAAACTATTTGTGACTATTCTGAGAAACGTGAAGCTAGAGACACCAGCAACCATAGTTGATTGTCATCTAGGGGCCAGAGCAAGCAACACTGAAGTAAATCTGAAACTGCTAGCTAAGGATAAACATAGATTTTGTAAAATTCATGCCGGCAGTAATGAAACCTGGTTGCATCAATCAGAGAACACCAAAATTAATGTTGAGTCCCTGTAATTTTGCCAAAAGAATGTCAGATTTTTCTCCAGCTTCCTCCCCTATTGGAACAGCAATGGCATGTGTTGCCTTTAAACAGCTGTTTGTCTGAGCGGTGTCTGAGAAACGATGTGGGCTTTATAGATAACTGGGAAACTTTCTGGGAAAAACCTGATCTTGTTAGAAGAGACGGCATCCATCCCACTTTGGATGGAACAGCTCTCATTTTAGAAATCTGGTCAAATTCATGAAATGCCCCAAAACGTATTCAGAGTTGAGACCAGGAAGCCGATTTGGAGTCGTAAACACCTCTTTGCAGTTCTCCTCCTGTCATCCCCTCAAAACCACATCCCCATAGAGACTGTGTCTGCTCCCATACCACCAAAAAACAAACAAAAAATCAGCAACAAAACAATTTAAGCATAAAAATGCACAAAGAAAGCACAATAAAAACAGTTAAATGTGGATTATTAAACATTAGGTCTCTCTCGCTTCTAAATCCCTCTTAGTAAATGATTTTATAATTGATCAACATATTGATTTATTCTAGTTTGGACATCTGATTTATCACACAGACCTGGTTACAGCAGGATGAATATGCTAGTTTATGTTAATCAACACCCAGAGTTATAATAACTATCAGAATCCTCAAGGCACAGCCTGAGGAGGAGGAGTGGCTGCAATCTTTGACTCCAGCTTATTAATCAACCAAAGAATCTAGCCAGAGTTTTAATTCATTTGAAAGCCTGACTCTTAGCATTGTCCAGTCTAATTTGGAAAACTCAAATGGCTGGTTTCCCGTTCATGGATTAAGCATGGTCCTAGACTAAAAGGAAAAAGTCAATGAAAACCACAATAGGAAAAAATATTTATATTATTATACTCAGCCCTTAAAACATGGTGTCTAATCAAATACTTACTCTGGATGAGATTACCTTGGCCTCCAGCAACACTGTGGGGAATCTTGGATATGTCCTTCAATGCACATATTAAACAAATATGTAGGACCACTTTCTTGCATTTGTGCAATATTTCTAAAATTAGAAACATCCTTCCTCAGACTGATGCTGAAAAGCCAATTCATGCATTTATTACTTCTAGGCTGGACTATTGTAATTCTTTATTATCAGGCTCGCCTAAAAGCTCCCTGAAAAGCGCTGATCCAAAATGCTGCAGCTAGAGTACTGACAGGGACTAGAAAGAGAGAGCAGATTTCTCCCATATTGGCTTCTCTTCATTGGCTCCCTGTTAAATCTAGAATAGAATTTAAAATCCTTCTCCTCACCTACAAGGTCTTGAATAATCAGACCCCATCTTATCTCAAAGACCTCATAGTACCGTATCACCCCAACAGAGCACTTTGCTCTCAGACTGCTGGCTTACTTGTGGTTCCTCGGATACTTAAGAGTAGAATGGGAGGCAGAGCCTTCAGCTTTCAGGCCCCTCTTCTGTGGAACCAGCTTCCAGCTTGGATTCAGGAGACAGACACCCTCTCTATTTTTAAGATTAGGCTTAAAACTTTCCTTTATGATCAAGTTTAGTTACCCTGAACCCTTCCTAGTTCAAACAGGGGCTTCTCATGATGCACTGAACATTTCTTTTTCACTCACCCCTTTTCACTCTCTGTGTTTATACACCACCTTGCATTTAATTGTTAAACTTGTTAAACTGTGACTCTCTTCCACAGTTTGTCTTTTGTCCTGTTTCCCTCTTCTCACCCCCCACTGGTCACTGCAGATGGCTACTTCTCCCTGAGCCTGGTTCTGCCACAGGCTTCTTCCTGTTAAAAGGGAGTTTTTCCTTCTCACTTCTGATTTCTATCATTGTAGGGTCTTTACCTTACAATATAAAGTGGCTTGATTAAGTGGAAGTGGGTGGACGGATGGGTGGGTGGACATTTAGCATGCTTGCAATGCATACAGTCCGTGTGCTCACAAATTTCTTGCAATTTTTTTTAAAAGGACCTGCACTGATCCTTGCAGACTTGTGTAAAAGGAGTAAAAAAAAGTTTCACAGATGTGCAAACACTTCTGACCACTTTTGACCAAAATGTTTTAGACTAGACTTGAGACTGAGACAGAACTAGTTCTGCAGTTTTGGGTAATATCAGTAAAAGAAAGCTGTTTCTAACTTATTTAATTACTATTTATCACAGTATATGCTTCATTCATGCAGCCTTATAGTGATAGTCTGAACTTTCTTTTTTCAATTTTTCAAATGAAAATTTTTATGATGCATTGTAGTGGCTCACCGATAGCTCTGTCTACATACTGCTGAAATGCTGTGTTACTCTAGCTCATGTGTAGTAGTGGTAGTTTTCAGAGTCTCCCATGAGGCCGCATCTTTATCAGCCCCCGCCACCCTGCAGCTATAGGTGTCAGCGAGATGGAGAGAAAGGGCAAGAGAGAGGTTAAGAGTGTAATTGGCGATCTGTCCTGGTCCCTGGTAGTGGAGTGCTCCAGGGATGAGGCTTTATCAAGCGTAATGATGCCTGTAAGATGATAGGGGATTTGACTGCAAGCCCCCACCCTCTCTCTTAAATCCTCCCCATCCTCCTCTTTGACAGGAGGATCTAGAAACAGCAAACTGCCAGCTCAAGTACACATGTTGAACTCAGTGTGGCAAACCATTATTAGCCTTTGGCATTTCCCATTTTAGGAAGCCCAGTCTGTTAAGTGATATAAATGTGAATTAGCTTCGTACATGAGAAAGAAATGCAATTAATTGTGGATGTCAAATGTCAAATTTGAAAGTGACATAGATCCAGAAAATCCAAACCTTTGCTAATCCCTTCAGATTAGTGAAAATTTCTTGCAGGAAGAAAGTAGTGCAGGGTGAGCACACACATGTTCAGGAGCCACACATGGGTGTCACATGTTAAGGCATGTGCTGCATTCTGGACTGGGGTACAGAAAATGCCTGCTGGTGTTCCAGTGCCCCCTAAGTACTGTTTGGAAACCAAACTCTGTGTGTGCATGCACGCAGTGTCTTTTGTGCAAGAAAGCCCCCCCCCCCCCCCCCAAAAACAGAGAGAACCATGTGACTTAACGTTTTCACAAGCAACCTTAACCTTGGGGAACATTACACACCAATCACACACCTATCAAGCTGAAACATTAAAAAAGTCGATACTCTTAATTGCTAGGATTGAGTTTTAAGAACAAATTGAAATGCTATCCTGCTGAAGAATCTTCACCTTATGAGGGTTTAAAGTTGTCAGTTAATAATACGAGGTAGTAAGCATTTAGACATCTTTATGTGAGATTGGACACACACTAGGAAGTGCGTGCATACACGTACAAAGCCAACGAAATGTCCATTATTGTATATGTAGAGATTACGAAAACTTTTAAAGTGGACCAAATTAAATTATCCTGCTTTTAGATGGCTGTTGTCTCAGATTATAAAAGGGATATTATAGTACTGTACTGTATAAAAGCAAAGCTGCAGACAAACAGGCTTTGTAAACAGTGTGGGTTTTTTCTCAGTTTGGTGATAAGAATCTTGATTACTATTTAATGTCTGCCAATCAGTGTCACCAGTTTGACAATTTCTTAGTTATTACAGTACTAAAAAAAAAAAAATTTGCATGAGGTTTTGAGGCAGAGATTCACATTTTGTGATATTAAATGGATGAATAGAAGGATGGACTGGCTAACACTGGCTAAACATAAATATCATGTTCTGTAGTCTTCATAAGTAGATTATTACTGTCATCAACACAGTATACTGCTAGAAACTAATGCTTTAAAAATGTTACATTCAGAATGGAAAAACAACAACATTGTTAGCATAGCAATGGTCCAGACTATAAATGGCTGTAGAGTGTGGGAATTTGAACCAAAGCATTAACCGTGCTATGAGTGTTTTTACTTGCCAGCACATTACCATAATTCAGGTTTCTACCTTTCTGGATCATTACAATGTTTTAGGTCTTCTTTTATATTTCTGTATTTTGAATGGGCTATATGTGATATAACTGCACAAAAGAATTCATGTGGACACTCAAGAAAATTACACAAAAAAAAGAAAGTTTGACTTTAAAGTAATATAATACTTTTGTAATGTACAACAGCTCACTGTTAAAATTTTGCCTTTCAAGCAGCTGTACAGTATTAGACTATTATTCCAAAGAATTGCACATTATTGTATAGAGTTTCCTGTATTTTTACAACAGTACTGTATGATTCTAAGAATTCAGAAACTGTTTCAATTACATCATTTGTTTTTGACTGGACTGCACTGAATCTATTTTGACACCATAACATATGTATCTGTCAAACAAATTTTATGGATTATTATTATCTATTATCAGCTAATATAGCATCTGTTTTCTTGAAGTCTTTAAACCCCTATTTAAACCCCTATTTTGTATTGGCCCCAAAAATTCTCCACCCTTTTCTCCATTATCTCTATTTTCATTTAAAAGAAAAAAAAAATCATTTTTCCATCTCCTCAGTGGGGCCGATCTGCAGCTCTGGATGGCTGAGGGGGGCTGGGCTCTCACCATTCCCACAGAAAAACTTGCCAAAACAAATTTGGCGACAGGAAATAGAGACACTTCTCCCTTCCTAAAC
This sequence comes from Amphilophus citrinellus, assembly GCA_013435755.1. Lineage (NCBI taxonomy): Eukaryota > Metazoa > Chordata > Actinopteri > Cichliformes > Cichlidae > Amphilophus > Amphilophus citrinellus. The sequence continues at coordinate 33,823,012 of CM024210.1, read as the reverse complement.
TTTTTTCTCTTGCGCTCTCTCTTTGTGTGTGCGTGTGCGTGCGTGCACGCTGATCTGCATTACAAGAGAATACAGTTGTTATCTTCCCTCTAACTATTCCTTCTTTCACAGTTATTGAAATTGACAGTTTTAGTGTTCTAACTTAAAGTTTACATTGCTCTCCATAAAGTGTCAAAAATATGTCACGCTTGCTGTTAATAGATTTTCAAGGCCTGTTAAACAGAGATATTGTGTACTAGTTACAAAAGGCAGCTTGTCTTCATAGCCTTTGGGGAAGCAAAGTTTATATTTGTGAAATTGCCTGTTTGTGTGTAGCTCTCTGTCCAGACTTGATCCCTTGCCACAGACTGTTTATGCTCTTCCCATTTCTGGTCTTCTTTTCCAGCCCTTGTTGTTGTTTTTTTTTCTTCTGCACTTTGCCTTTCCTTGTATAATTTTATGAAGATGCATCTGTTTCCTTTTCCAGGCAAGGTGACTTATTGAGCCTCCTAATGCAAATGTTGAAATAAGATATCTAGCATTGGACCAGTACTTCAGGGAACCTCTGATGGGTGACAGGAGGTGCATAAAGTTATGTTTGGAGCAGCAGTGTGAAAACAGGCTCTTTTTGTGTGGGGTTTGTTTTTCAAGCTGCTAATGGGGCAAATGGTCACTTAGGCCGGGATTATGCTTTACAGGTCTTCTTGCGTCTGCATGGCGTAAATTTCATTATCAGACTGAGTGCAATTTTCTGTGCGGATGTCCCCATGCGTACCTGTTTTTCATGACCTCACAGACTCGTCGAAGGATATTTTACATTACAATGCACCAACTACTCGTGCACTCCAGATGATGGACTCCAATCAGACTTCAAAGAAGTATAACAGGATTGACTACTCAGCCATGAGGCCTCCAGCTGTCCCTGTCGGCAACAGAGTATAATCGAGGCCTTATGCAAGGTACAGCCAGGTACTGCTGGGGCCTCGTCTCTATATACAGCTACCTGGTAATTTAAATATCTGTACACACAGATATACATGTGCCCACAAACGTGTGATTTTGCCTGACTGGTGTTCTTACTGTTGCTGTTCCGCAATAAACTCAACAAGTTAATACTTGCTATTTGTAATTCAAAACTTTTACTTATGTGCTGAGTGCAGGAGAAATCACTTCTCACTACTTCAAAGTGAATATTAGATGAGGTCATTTCAAGTGGAGTCAGCAAACCAGTTCATCTTGAAGCCAAAACTGCATCTCAGCAAGACTGGGAAGTCTGGACTAATAAGAATGATTTGATGCTTTGCAGAGCTGCAGCAGTCGACTGTAGCCATCTAAAGTGTGTTTGCTGTTTACTTAGTAGAAGACAGAAGTCCAGACAATGGTGAGATTAATTATTTGTAAAAAATTGAGTGTGTGTGTGTGTGTGTGTGTGTGTGTGTGTGTGTGTGTGTGTGTGTGTGTGTGTGTGTGTGTGTGTAAAACCCACAAACATACAAGGAATCATGTTCAATCAAGCAGCCGAGTTTCTGCTTTTTTAAAATTTTTTTTTATATCTATATCTTGCACACACATTCCTACATACAAATACACACACTGTCACATGAAGAGGAGCGACTGGCATTCTGACTACAACATTACTATAGACAGGTGGTGAAAATTCAACTCTGCAGACAAAGCAGCAGACCTGTACAGCGCACATCACTTCACCTTGCAGCACATAAAATCCATTCAAACATAAGGGGGTGACGCTCAAGTACTACATGCAGCTTGTTTGTTCACTTCAAGGCTAAAAGCTAATGAATTTATCCCAAAACGAGAGCATCTCAGGTCAGAATTTTCAGTCAGAAACAACATGTTGTCTGACACCTGTTTGTTTCCCCAGCATATGTGGGGTTTTGTGGCTGCTAATGTACGAAGTGAGCTAAGCTCTCACTTTGCCTTCCGGAAGAGCCCCTCCCTTTCCACAGTTATGGGCCCCTTAGCAAGACATGCAGTGAGGCCAAAGTCAGGTCACAGGCAGGGTGCGGCTCCTGAGTGAAGAAAGAGTAAAGAAAACGAGTTATTTGCCCTTTCATCTCAGCCTGGTATGGGGTGGATGTTGGGTAAGGTGACCTGTTTTGGCATCATACTACTGCAAGCTGTTTGTCTCTCATTGCTGTGCGGTCTTTGCACCTGACACACAGTCAAAACAGAAATTAATAATTGTACTAAAGGAAATATAATTTCCAAGAAAACCCACAACATTTAAAAAACAATGCAGCAGTTTAGTACTGAAATGGTAAAATTATATTTCTAGACTATTCTGAAGTATCTGAGTTGTTATTATACTTATTCAACAGACCTGAAGAGTGTTTGTTTGTTTGTTTGTTTGTTTGTTTGTTTGTTTGTGTGTGTTTGTGTGTGTGTGTGTGTGTGTGTGTGTGTGTGTGTGTGTGTGTGTGTGTGTGTGTGTGTGTGTGTGTGTGTGTGTGCGTGTGTGTGTGTGTGTGTGTGTCCTGTAGAAATGCAGAAGTCCGTATGGGTTCAAGACTACTTGTTCTCAGCGTCGTTATCCATTAAATAAACTTTGGTAATATTAAAAGACAAAAAACAGTTGAGTTTTCATATAAATTATTTTTTGCCATCTTGGAAAAATCAGTTCTTGTTTCTCAATGACAAGTTTTCTTTTTTAAATGTTACATTCAAATAAGTGTTTAGTTTAAGGCCGCTATCTTGGTCCATGAGACTGTAATCACTGTGTTCAAGCATGCTTCTTGAAGGTTCCATTTTCTTGCTTGCTTGCTTTTCTCTGCAGCTGGAATCTAGCTTGTTTGTAGAGGACATCCTGTAATCTATGACACAGGAAACGCTCTCAGACAGATAGACGAAAAGCGCAGGGTGGGTAGGTGGGTGGAGGTTCAGGGGAAGACAAGCAAGAGGAGGGAGTGGCAGAAAAGGAAACAATGTGGTGGTGACAGTGGGGTTGATCAAAATGACAGATTGTATCTAGGAAGAGATTCTGCATTAACTGCATTTTTGTTTTGTCTTTTAAATACACGTCCACCACATTTCCTGATCACAACTATTAATGCAAGTTTCAGGTTAGATTAGTTTTCCGTAGTCAGTGGTTTAGTTGGTGGTGTTTGACGTTAACACAGCTCTTCATCTCATTGATGTCTTTAGAGTAGAACCAATAGTAATATTAAAAAAGCACAAAATATCACAAAAGACACTTCCCATCCTGGACACTCTTTGTTTGCACTGTTGCCTTCAGGTATAAGATACAGAGCATTAAGAACAAAAACGAACCGACTCAGAGACAGTTTCTACCCCACAGCAATAACTAAACTAAATGCAATTTCAAACAAACCACAAAATCGACATGTAAGATGTGTGTGAGAATGTTATTTGTTATTTATTTGTTATTTTACGTGTAAATGATTAGTCACTATAGCTACTATTTTATTATTATGGCTATTATTTTATTTATTTATTTATTTTTAGGCACTGACTGATGGCACTTTTAATTTCGTTGTTCTTGTAACAATGACAATAAAGAAATCTATCTATCTAGTGTATTGGTTGGAATGAACAACAGACTTAGGAAATATATGTGGGGACTTAAGAAGACAAACTGAACTCTTTTTTTTTTTTTTGTTAATCAGACTGCTTGAAATCCTCTCTATGAACTCTTTTGAGTGACTCATTTGTCAGCTTCAGTTTACAGGTAACACAAGCAGTCCATTCCTGGTAGGTTTTTCTTTGAAGTGCACATCCACATTTCCATTTCAGAATGTTCAAAACTTGACGAGTATACACGATATTTAACTGCCTGAAGTTTCAATTCCCTATTTGTCTTTGCAAGACTTATGTAAGTTTCTCAAAACTACATGAATTTGCACAGCTCTGCTCCTGTGGGTGATGTGGTGGTATTCTGGTGGCCACATTCTTTTCAAGATTTTTTTTTCTTCTTAAATGCCTGCTGCAGAAAGACACACACACACCAATTTCAGAGCAGTAGAAATGGTTTTGCAAATGTGTGAGTCTTGACAAATCTTTTGGTGTAGATTGCCCAAAAATTGTATTCACAGAACTTTAGTGTCCCAGTGACAGAACACTAATGGCCTGCAGACACAGGAACTGAAACTGTGAAGGTTTTCAAAAGGCACAGACAACTGTGTGTTGTGACTGTTCTCACTCCACCCTTCCTGTCTCTGCCGCAAACACTACTAACAGATACACACCCACAACCAGTCAGCCAGACATATGCTCATGCATGGGGCCTCTTCATGCCCCCCAACATCACCACCACCACCATGACAGCTGAGACGGGCCTGACACTCACTGTTTCAACACATGGTCCTCCATGACTTGATATTTTGTGAGTTTGTCATGGAGGGTTTTTCCTGACTGCTACGTGTGAAGTAAGAAGCTGTAATTGAGCATCTGATAGGTGCTTCAAATGCCCGCGTTGTACCATTGCTCATAACCTGCTTCTTAGACCACAGAGATCTGTAACTCTCCTAATAAAGTGACTTTTAATAAAAGGCCAGTGTCATCCCCTTGATACCACAGTAATGCTTATGCCTAGATATTACAAGGTGTTGGAACACAGTACATAGACGGTGCATGCTCGACACGTCTAACACACCCTGCTTAATCAGAAAGGCTTATCTTAAAAGTGTGACATCCTGTCTGTGCTGTGGAATCCACACCAGATCATAAAGGGAGGGGGTTTGCTGCAAAGTGCACAAATGTGTCTGCACGCTTGCATATTTTGGCACATCTTTGAACTCCGTGTTCAGCAGGACTGCTGTAAGGCAGAGGCTTATCTGGAGAGTACTGTGAGGTTTCCAACAAACAAAATGTCTCACTTACACCTCAGTCATGGTTTCAGTGTTTGTATGTGTGTCTGCTGCATGAAGATTAATCATCATCATTCATCCCACACAACCTCAGACCCCCTGATGATAATGTTTAATCTCAGGGACCCACATAAAATGATATTACACACTATAATGGGATAATTTCAAGTGAATCAAATTGTAAGGAAATTACACCAATGCTCGTTTTTAAACTGGATCCCCTGAAACCAGCCCAGGGCCCCTCTGAGGACCAACGCCACTGACTTGCATAGGAATTTCCTGCCTTCCTGACTGTTTTCCTCACATTTCATAGTCCCACTGTTCAGTCATTTAGACATTCAGATTTCGATCTCCCTGAAGTCCTCAGTACTGAACCCCATAAGCTCAGCTAACAGTTTTGTTGACCCCGTTCCTCTCACCCATCCTCGATGCTCTTTTCTGTCCAAGGTTGCCAGGACTGCACGGAGATTGCGGTGTTGGCAACTGGTAATCCACGAGATGAGGACTGCCACGTGGCACAGAGATTTTGCTCAGAGCTAGCACTGTGTGCCTGTCTGTCTGTCTCTCTCTTTCTTTCTTTCTTTCTTGCTAAACTGCAGGCACTAGCCACCTGTCTCTAAACATGCTTAGCTGCAATAAAATGTAGGACATCTCTTGATCTCTAAATGACCCACAATCCTGCCAACCAGGACTCTTGTGTGTGCTATAGTGGGGGTTTTTTTCTGTTTGTGTTTTGGTGTAATTTCTGTGAACAGTACACATTTGAAAGGGTTCTAAATCATCAATGAAAAATAAACAAGCAACTGAAGTAAATACATATTTTGGTCTTTTGATACCACTTAGTGGTACTAAATTAAAAATAAAAAATCTTGGTGTATTCATTATGATGCAATTTACAGGTATTTTAGTTAAAGTGGAGTGACTCTAATACATTGTGAAGGTCATGAAAACAGTGGTTTTAAAATGTGAAAATTAACATAAGTGTATAATTGTGTGTTGTGTTTTTGATTTGTTTGTTTTTTTTAGTTTACTGAACCAGTAGTGACTGTATCCATTCCCATACGACACCAAATTTTACTTTGGTGCTTGCTGTACACTTTTCTTTTCACTCATATCTCCTCTGATGGAGCCACTTGTAGAAAATGTCTCTTAAAACAAGGTCCTGAAGCTTGAGAGTGCTTTCATTTTCATATTTGAAGGACTTCTTCAAAGGGACAACAACTGTTCCTCCGAGACCCAAGCCGTCAGATAAAGGGTTCTTACACTAATAGACCAGATAATAAAGAAGACTCTCAGTTCACTGCTCTGATGCTGTTATGGAAACTCATTGAAAGCCATGAAGTCTTACGTCAGGCCATGGCAGATCGAGGTCAGTTGTCACACTGGCAGACCTCGGTGGTATTTGATCGTCTAGCCACGCTACTTTCCTGTGAGAGCAGCTCTGATTACAGAGACATGTGGCAGACATGACACACTGCCAGCAGTTGAGAGAGGCAGCATCTAACCCATTACAAATAACCACCTGTTGACACCACACAGGGGTGTGTGCCTGTGTGAGTGTGGGGGGAGAGAGAGAGAGAGAGAGAGCATGTTCTGCCTACTTGTGCACACTTTCTGCTGACAGAACACTGCAGATTCCTGAGACCTGATTCATCTTCTGTGCTGATTCTTTGTAGAGCCTACAACGTAACTTACGTACATGACGGCAGCGTTGTTGGCATTTATGCTTGTGCAGGTGCCTTTTGCACTAATTACCTTGCGGTCGTGTCCCATTATTTGACATGCTTTGCTAAGCGGCAGAAACAGATAAAATGGGACAGCAGTCACTAAGTGAAGTAGGCTTCCTCCTTAAACTGTGTATAAAAGATGAATGTAGCCACCATGATGAGTGTAGCTACCCACTGGCATTTTGAAGCCACAATGTTAGAGTTTATGTCATCACCATGTTTGTTTTTTGGAACCAGAAGTTGCCATGTTTAGACCGGAGGGTAAGGCTTGTAGGATTGTTAGATCATTTCTTTAAAAATGTTTCTTTTTTTTTTTTCTTTTTTATAAACTCACAATAGATGCAGCTGAAGAGCTTGGACAGCATAATTAGCAGAGATGAAGCATAGCAGACAGGGGCCATGACCTTAACTTTAAACCTCACCAGTTAGTAAATCATGAAAAAATCACCCACCCCAGAGTGTCAAGTAGGAGAGACCATCCATAGAGGCCAAAATATTTTTCCTACCACACTGTAAATCTGATTTTTAATGCTGTAAGTTGGGTATTTTTACACGAGAGTCTATGGGGACTGACTTTTGGAGCTAGCCTCAAATGACCTTTACAGGAACTGCAGTTTTTTTGCACTTCTGTGTTTGCTTTATTTTCCACTTCAACCCAATGTGGTTGTTGGTTTCCTCATGTATTGTTGCTGAAGAGCTACTCCTAGAATTAAATTCAAATAATTAATTCTAGTGGTATACACTATATTTAATTCTTTATAATATTTTAAACCCTTTAAAAGAAAGTGTGATTAGAAAGTGTAATAAAGCTGCATACATTCCGTTCAGTCATTACAATTGCTCTTAGTGTGTGTGTGTGTGTGTGTGTGTGTGTGTGTGTGTGTGTGTGTGTGTGTGTGTGTGTGTGTGGCAACTAGTGACAGTCACAGCCCAGAGAAGCTGATGTCATAGCCACAAAGTCAGCCTCTCTGGCGGAAAAGAAACAAACCACTGCTTGTCTGTCTGTATGGGTATATCGATGTGAGACAGACTGACACATACACACACACACACACACACACACACAAGCCCCAGTGACCTCTAGCCTCTCATCTTGGCTGCCCATGAGCAAATGCACCTAGCTGTATTGGATACTCTGTGTGACAAGTGTGTGACACATTGCCATAACCCAGATTGTGAGGTGTGTGTGAACTTTGCCAGAAATAGAACGATGCATGCAGGATCAACAGCACACCTAAATTTAAACCACAAAAACTTCAGCTATCAGACACCTCTTGTGGCACTCCCTAGCAGAGGCGTTCATGCACACACAGTTATTGGTGTGTCTGAAAATACTGGATGTATTTTCAGTTCACTGAAGTTTCAGTGACAGAGTAGTTAGGTAGTTGCTAAGAACTGGCAAACTATGATGAATTCACATCAAAACAAACAAACAAAAAAAGTTGATTCCAAGTATTTAATGAAGTATAGCTAGATTTATCTTTTAAACACACCTTCTCCTGTTCTTCCAGGTGTCTGATTCCATCCCAATGAAAAAGTCGAAACATGAAGACCTCTCATCACAGTCTCCCCTGGCTGACAAAGAGAAGCAGCATGACTGGTTGCAGTCCCTGTCTGCTCCCAAAAAGGTTGGTGTTGCCAGATATTCATGATGAAGATGAGTCTAAAGAGGCACACTGTGTAAGATGAGATGTCATGTAATATTATATCAAAGACTTCAGAAGATTTGAAAGTAATATGCCTTCAAGATTCTTCTTTTTTTTTTTTTTCTTTTTTCATATTTCTCACACTTACATGGTTCAGTTCATCAAACAACTTTTCATAGGTGACCAGAGGTAGGTAACCAGAGTAAATACAAAATGCAGTTTGAACTCCTCAGCCTAAAAAGACTGGTGGGGTATTGTCATCACAATGGTTGGGCAACCAATTTTCAACTTTGTGAATGCGATCACTCGAGAACGGTGTGACCTAGGATGTTCAAATTCGCAAATATATGCATCTACGACTTAGTTCTTACCATAATAATGCCAGTCACTTGGTTCTTATGTAGCCATTTCCTTTTGAATTGATATGGTCAATAAAGTCACTAAAACTCATATGCATCCCATTAAGAGCTACAGAGACCTGGTAATTATGTGTTCTAGAACTTGTACTTCCAGTCAGCAGTGATGTTCATGTTGGAACCCCCCGAAAGGATGCCATATTTGTCTTTTTCATAATGTTGACTCATGAATGCTGATCTTTACTGGAGCAAGTGAGGTCTACAGTTCTTTAGATGATGTTCTATTTTTTTTTTGTTTTGTTTTTTGACCTCCTGGATGAGTCATTAATGCGCTCTGGAAGTAATTTTGATAGGCCAGCCATTCGTGGGCAGACGTGTTACTAAGTAACGCGTTACTGACATCAGCATTCTGACTACTTTTTCTCGGTAACGAGTAATCTAACGCGTTACTATTTGCAGTCCAGTAATCAGATTAAAGTTACTTATCCAAGTCATTGTGCGTTACTATTTTTGTCATTTTCCTCAGTACAAAGATATATTTTTGCTTTCTTCTTGTGTCTCGGGGAGTGACGTCTGGCAGATGCAACAATTGCGTCCCGTTTTCAGCATGAGGACAATAACAGCACAGCAACACAAACGTAAACAATGGAGAGAGGAGAGAGATGCGTGGTTTTCTAGCTGGAAATACAGGCACTATTTTGAGTTTGTGTCAGCTAAAGATGACAACATCAAGGTTAGTTGTGCACTCTGTGCTGGCGACAAAGTGCTATCTAGCTTCAAAAACACTACATCAAATATGAGGAAACATCTGGAGTCACGGCGCAATCAAACTTAGAGTGAGTCGCAACAGGTGGAGCGAAGCAGAGCTGCAGCTAATGCAGGAGGCCCCCCAGCACCCAAACAATAAAAGTTGGACTTTGGTACAAACCAGTAAGTGGGGGAGATTTGAAAAAGTTGAAAAGCCTTCTACTACAGAATGTAGTAGAGGCTGGTATTGTGCCAAAAAGTGATCGTCTGCCAAAAAGAAATTTTCGGTATTTGCCAAAAAATGATTGCCTGTATTTAAATGGCTGTAAATGACTTGTTGACCTATAATCTGTGAAGCATATATCAAACATTTCTCTCGTGAATGATATCAGGTAATTTTGAGTGAGAAACAGTATTTCTGTCACAAGATAGAAGCTGCAATCACTTGTTGGCAAAGTGACTTTTTTATATTAATTTTTTTTATCAAGGTAAAAACTGTCTGACATTAAAAATGTCTTTTTAAACAGAAATCTGGCTCAGAAGGCTGCAGAAATCTCAACAAATATAACATCACAGTTCTATAAAGATATTTGAAGTGGCCGAAAAGCACTGGATTGATTATAATGCAGGCACAATAACACAGACTTCTAAAGATTGTTGAAAAACAGGTTATTTCTGCATTTTATATATAAGCCCTTCATAAATCATGTTGACTGAACTCTATTTACCAATTTAAGGAAATACATTACACATAAAAGCACACAGAAACATCTGAATCACTTTATGGTAGATGATCACTTTTTGGCACAAGACCGGCCGCTGTTGAATGTAACTAATAAAGTAACTTGTAATCTGACTTAGTTACTTTACTGATTACTTAATTTTAGAAGTAACTAAGTTACTTTTTAAAGGAATAATCAGTAATCACTACTTTTTCAAGGTAACTATACCATCACTGTTTGTGGGAAGGTTCACCACTGTTACAAGTTTTCTCCATTTGTGGAGAATGGCTCTCACATGGTTCACTGGAATCTCAAAGCCTTAGAAATGGCTTTGTAACCCTTTCCAGACTGATAGATGTCAATGACCTTTGTCTCTTGGCTGTTTTATCTTTAATTTTTTTTTAGATGACATCATGTTTTGTTTTTTGAGATCTTTTAGCCAGAACTATATTTGCAAGCAGTACTAATAGAGAGGGTAAATGTAGACACCATGGGCCTTATAGTTGAGTGAAGCTTGAAAGAGCAAAAGAAGAACCACAATGTAATGATGGATTCCCTCAGTATTCCCTTTTAAAAAAAAAAAAGAAAAAAAAAGTGTGCCATGGAGGTAGTCTTCAACAATGGATTTTCATACTGACCCCTATCCAGTCACATCAACATATCAGTCTCTATAACACAATAGTGTACCTGTTTACAGCCTGCGTTTACTCCGACATAAGAAATTTATATACAAGTGATTTATTCTACTGTCTAAATTTTTTTTTTTTTTTAATAGCCTTTCATGTCTGGCAGTTTTCGCAATCAGAATATGATCCGAATACGCTGGTGTACCAAACATATTTGCTTTTCCAAGAATAGCTCTGTAAGTTTTACAATAGGCCACTCTTGTTAGTATGTATTTAGTTTGTATTTTAATTTTATTTTATTTATTTATACCAGGCGTGACAGGCAGAAAGGAAAGGGTAGGAAAAGGAGTGAGAAAGAAAAGGAAAACAAATAAAAGAGAAAAAACAAAAAAACAAAAATAAAACAAAGTTGAGAAAAGAATAATCAAAGAATGATATCCACACATATACATACACATCCACATATCTACACATGCACATACATACACACATACGCATACACACATACACACACACACAATCCTGCTGTTGCTTGCAAGTAATGTGTGTATGTGCCTCTGTCATGGAACGTACTCACCAATGGAGGCAAGAAACTGCAATCATCTACTGTCTAAATTTACTCAATACCTAATACTCAAAGTCACAATAAGAATTAAAACCACAAGCGGTGATGATCGGGCCCTCGCACCCGTGGCGCGCTCGACCCGTGGCGCGCTCGACCTGTGGCGTGCTCAGAGATTGTCGCAAACAGGACCGTAGCGGGCTCACCCGGATGCTGTCAGCCCAGCAGGCTACCCGTAACTTACGTCGTTCAGTCGCCGAACGTCTCCCGCATCCACTAGGTGGCGTGGGTGAGCGCCCACTAATTAAAGTGTCACGATGCTGTATGTAATGCCTGCACCCAATCAATGAAATTGTAATGATCATAGGATGATGATTATCAGTGTACTGCTGATTTCCTGTCACCAATAGGTGGCGTTATGAGTGTGAAACAAAGCAGGTAAATGGGTGTGTCCTGTGTCACTCACCCTCTTGTGAATCATGTGAAGTTTGGGACAGATTGGACAATGTATATTTGAGATGTGACAATTTGATGACCTGTGGTATTTGACTGAATTCCCAAATTCAGAGGGTGGCCATGGCAACACCGTTAAAGATTTTATGAAACCTTGAATGATGTTTGATGAGCTACTTATGTAGATGATCTGGAACCATTTTGGTGTCACTGGGTGAAATGCCCTAGGAGGAGTTGATTCAAATAGGCCTGAAAATGGTAAAAATCGACACGTTCTAACGTTTATGAACATTATGCATATCAATGTGTTCAGGACAGGAGGCTTATCAAACTGATCAGGATTATGTCAGGAATGTTGAAACAAAATTTCATGCATTTCAGAGAAACTAATTCTGTGGACGGTCATACAAATTTTCATTTGCTTTTGTAGGGGGCGCTATTGCACTTATAGCCTTGATTCCGTAGGTATGGGTTCAGCCTGGGTCTGTACATGAGTGATTACATTTTTAGGCTGATCGGGCAAAGCATGTGCAAACAAGTGCACAAACAATTTTGGTGGCAAGGGAGAAAAATGAAGGCCAAGTTGAACGGCCTGGTATGACAAGGCCATTTAATATTTTGTAAAACCTTGCACAATTTTTGATGCCCTACTTGTCTAGATGATCTGGAGCCAATTTGGTCTCACTGGGTCAAATGCCCTAGGAGGAGTTGATTGAAACAGCAGGCCTGAAAATGGCAAAAATTGACACCTTCAATTGAAGATGGCCAACTTCCTGTAGGGTTTCGGGTATGGGTCCATCTTAGGATGTTACATGAGCCTGCACAATTTCAGATATGTAGATAAAATGTTGCTCCGGGGGCTACACAAAAAACATGCTATTTTATGATATTTCCAGGTCCCACTAGGTGGCGCTCTAATGTTAATAGACTTTATGCATATCAATGTGTTCAGGGCAGCACACTTATCAAACCACTGAAGTTTGAGCCAGTTTAGGCAATGTGGCTTTGAGTTACAGCCCTTTTTGTCTTCATGGTGAGACATCAAACTTTGGCATCCCGCCAGTTTTTGCCACGCCCTGTGGCAAAAACTCACAGTTTTGAAAACAGTGAAAGACCAACTCCTTAAGGCTTTCCACGGGAAATTTGAGATGGTTCTGGACCTTAAAGTGTAAAACATGACATTTCCTGCTCCCACTAGGTGGCGCTGCAATTGTCATAAAATTTTGTCACGTATGTTTTCAGGGGTGGGCCCTACTCCTACTGAGAAAGTTTGATCCAGATTGGATTATGTCAGGATGAATGAGAGTCAATCAAAATTTCATGGCGAATGAATGAATTTCAGGGGGGGCATAAGGGCCACTCACCATTTTTTAAATGTAGATTCCCCTTGGTGTGTAGATTAGACAATCCGAAGATGAAGTTAATAACATCTAAAACCTCTAAGTTATTAGTAAAAGTCTGAGGGGTGCAAATTGCCAAATTTGCATGTTTAATTAAAAATGGCGGATTTCCTGTTGGGTTTGGAGCATGGCTCCAAGAGGATTTTTTGTGCATCTGGATACGATACATATGTGTATGAAGTTTCATAAATGTACGTGAAACACAGTGGTGGGGCTCGACTTTAGGGGGCGCTACTGAGACATTTTGGCTGGCCCTTGCCAGATGCCATTAAAATACTTAAATTTTCACGAGGTGTGATGCATGGGCAAAGTTTCATGAGTTTTTGAGCATGTTAAAGCCGCCAAAAAGGCAATTAATTTGCCTAAATAAAAATAATAAACAGAACAATTATAATAGGGCCTTCGCACATTTCGTGCTCGGGCCCTAATAATAAGGAAATGTTCTCAACTGGGTTTGAGTCCAATTAACTTTGAATTCATTACAGTGAGTTCATAGTTAATACAAATTACATCTAAATTTACATCTCTCATAACAATTTTTATTTTAAATATTAGAAATTTTAAACTTATACTAAAAATGGACACAGCAACAAGTATTTGAATGCCACAATCCATTTTTCATTTACAGCTGGTATATGAAATTAGCTTTAAAAAAATGCTGTAATATATTAGCCATCCAGTGCAAGTTAATGTCATAAGTTGAAATAAAACTTATGACTTGAATTGTTAGATTTTTAAAAAGTAAATAAAACATAGTCAAGTAATTCTCAACAATGTAAATGTAATCACATGTACTATAATATTTTCAAAAGTGGATGACTACAGTTTATATTATCTTTATCTGATTCTGTAATCCTGATCATACATGAATTATTTGAACACAGGAGGTCTCGAGTCAAACAGATTTGCTTTGTGGATGCACAATTTTGCATTAAATGCCACAAAAGAAGCTGCCAAAAAAGAGAGAAACTGTTTCTATAGTAAAGCTTAATAATTTTACTGTAAAATGATCCTTTTTGTTGTCCTTAACCATGGCGGCATGCACCAAAAGTGATGTAATGACCGGTAACATGCAATCCACCTTGGTGTCATTTTAACTAATTTTTTACCTCACAGTTTTTGCAGCTTAGAGGTATGACCACACAAACTGGTTGGTCTGTAATCTGGTTGAGGAACATGGAGACTCTCAGATGGCAGAGAGAGTGGATTACTGCAACAGTAAAACTTTGACCTGTGCCATAATTTTGTTTACTGTTATGAGATCTCATTTTTTTAATAATCACTTTAAAAGGATGAAGACAAAGAAATGTTTCATCAAGGACCAATTTCTACTGCATATTGATGTCATTGGTGAGGGTCAGTGTGAAGCCTTAAAATTTTTCCTTTGAAATATATTTAAGGGCACTGGAAGTAAGCTTGTGTCTATTAAGATTCATAAGTTTATTCACTTCTTTGAATAGTCCCCCAATTTCAAACAAAAATTTTCTGTACATTTTTAAATTCTACAAAAGTCTGAAAAGGTATCATATTTCAAATTATGTTTTACCCTAAATTTTACTGAGCCCTTTGGCTCAGTGTAATATAATCACTGTCTTTTTTCCAGGGGCTTAATTGCATTCAGCCCAGGCAGAGGCCATCAGCTTTTAGACCCTGGTCCCCCCACATCTCTGCTGGTGATAAGGAGCCCTCCAGTAACCCGCTGGCCCTGCTGAGAGACAGGTGAGCCATGTGTGGCACAGCACCAAATCCATCGTCTATGAAACAACACTTGCCTGCATTCAGCTGAATTAATATAAAGCCAGTGAAAGATCTGGAGTCTAAGGGAAGCTTTTGCTGATGGAGATGACAGTCACTTTGTTCAGCTGGATATGTTAAGCTCCCACCCAGACAACTGCTCTCTCACTTGTCTGGGTAGGCTGGTGTTACAGGGGTCAAGTCTGACTGTACCACAGCCTCCCACACTCTACCATTCACACATTTGGCACACACTCATTTTGTGGGCACCCACTTGGCATGGTGCTACCAGTGCTGTCTGCAAAATATCACAGATGATCTGGCCCAGTTTCTCCTGAAGTGGGAGGAAAGAGCTGCAGGCACTTTGACTATTTCTCTGCCGTGTTTGGCTGAGACTGTTCAAATGGGATCATACAATATGGCAATAAGATGGACAATTTATTCATTGTTAATCACATAACCTTGATTTAGTTTATTGTATGTAAAACAGCATGAGTCATGTTTTACATACGAGTCTGTCTGGTTTCTTTATAGCTTCTACAATTACAGGAGCTTGGAAAATGCAGTGGCTCCCAATGTTGCCCTCACTCCGCTACCACTGGCGAAGGTAGGGTCTATGTCCTCGTCAATACCGAGCACCTCCCATCCAAGTGGAAGTGAACCTCCAGGTGAGGGTGCACACCCCAATACCAGGCCTCGCAAGAGAAGAGCCACAGAGGAGCTCCCAGCCCCAGCGCAAGAAAATCCTGGCCCTTTGCCATCAGCAGCCAGCAAACCGCAACTGCCTCAGGATGACAAAGACTCTGAGGTGGAGATCGAAGTGGAGAGCCGCGATGAATGTAAGCAAAAAATGTTTTAATACTAATCAGGTTGTTTGTTTCATAGTTTGGCTAAATAAATTTAGTCCTATGTAATTTCACACAGAAGCATTGTTTCACCTTCTCTCATCTCTTCAAATCCCAATAGTTGCTTCATCCATATCCTCCCTCTCGTCGCCATCTTTCACCTCGTCCAGCAGCTCAGCCAAAGACTTGAGCCCACCAGGTGCCCAAGGTCCTGTATGCACAATCACATCAGTTGAAGGCACAGCCCCTGGAGTCACATCCATTACAGCACCAGTCCCTGCCACCCCTTTAGAGCCTGGACTGGAGTCAGAGCTGGAGAGCCTGAGGCAGGCACTGGACAGTGGACTGGATTCCAAGGAGTCAAAGGAGAGGTTTCTGCACGAGATCGTGAAGATGAGGGTGAAGCAGGAAGAGAAGTTGGGATCAGCCCTGCAGGCCAAACGCAGCCTTCAACAGGTAATCATTGTCAGAAAAATATTTCTCCAGGGAAAATAAATATGAATGTTACTTTTGTATATTTGCAAAGTGTGTTTAGACCAGCTGAGCAAGGAGTGGAAGCAGAGGTTAATGGTTATTAGCACATTTAAAATATGTGACTTGAATTGGACTGCCCTTCAAGGACCTAAGAAGTGAGTTGGATTGGCTTGAAATTGTTTGAACTGGTATAACCGTAGCTGCCCATAACAACAAGTATTAAACCTCAGGTCTTCTTTATATTCATGACTTTTGACAGAAACTCCTCAAATTGTGCACACTGAGGAAATTAATTGAGCTCAGGTGTCCAAAAGTAGAAGTCAACTGCATCCTGAGCAAAGAAAAGCAATTGCAGCAGGAGAGTATTCTACTTTCTTTTTCCATTAGGGGTTGGAGGGGCTGTAGAGGGGCACTGCAAATCCATGTCACCTACAAGCTTATCCAGCAGCAGTCTTACAATGAAAGACCCACTGGTATCCTTCCTCCTGTGTCTAGTCCAATGAACCCTGATGGGATTGAGATAGTTGTCATTAAAGTCTCTGTAAAATTAAGGGTTTGATGGAGATTTACTCTTTTAGCTTCTTTTGTAGGAACCAACAAAGCTTGATGATGGATTAGTTTGTCCCAGCTGTTAGTTTCCTGTGAGAAGGCTATGGGCAGGTTACCACAGCACACATTTGACACTATTTCAGAGATTTAGAGGAAGTAAATCTAGCTTCTGTCACCCCTACTTTAAACTGACTTGGCTCAGTGTAAACACACAGTAACAAGTCTTTGCCCTAAAGTGTCAGCAGTTCACAAACAGAGTAAAACAGCAATGTGACACGTACAGCCAATGTATGTCACATTCTTAATGTGCTTATATAAGGTGTTACATATGCACCCTATGACACTAAATTTTCCTAGTGATCATTCAAAATTTGACACAAAACAATCTTCTTAAACTTGTAACCTCCACCAGCTCATTGGTGACCCATCTAGGACTAGTGCCAGGGTTTAGTTTACTCATTTTTAAAAATTTGTGCCTGATTGGAACACACAAGCAGAAAAGATTTTAACAAAAGTCTATATTGCCAGTATTTGAGATGTTTATTTGAAATAGGAAAATTTGCCTATTTAACATAATACTAAAAACAGACCCAACACAAACCTTAACTACAAACCGGATTCCAAAAAAGTTGGGACACTAAACAAATTGTGAATAAAAACTGAATGCAATGATGTGGAGGTGCCAACATCTAATATTTTATTCAGAATAGAACACAAATCACAGATCAAAAGTTTAAACTGAGAGAATGTATCATTTTAAGGGAAAAATATGTTGTTTCAAAATTACATGGCATCAACAAATCCCAAAAAAGTTGGGACAAGGCCATTTTTACCACTGTGTGGCATCCCCCCTTCTTCTTACAACACTCAGCAGATGTCTGGGGGCAGAGGAGACCAGTTTCTCAAATTTAGAAATAGGAATGCTCTCCCATTCATGTCTAATATAGGCCTCTAACTGTTCAATCGTCTTGGGCCTTCTTTGTCGCACCTTCCTCTTTATGATGCGCCAAATGTTCTCTACAGGTGAAAGATCTGGACTGCAGGCTGGCCATTTCAATACCCGGATCCTTCTCCTACGTAGCCATGATGTTGTGATTGCTGCAGAATGTGGTCTGGCATTATCTTGTTGAAAAATGCAGGGTCTTCCCTGAAAGAGATGACGTCTAGATGGGAGCATATGTTGTTCTAGAGCCTGAACATAGTTCTCTGCATTAATGGTGCCTTTCCAGACATGCAAGCTGCCCATGCCACAAGCACTCATGCAACCCCATACCATCAGTGATGCAGGCTTCTGAATGGAGCGTTGATAACAACTTGGGTTATCCTTGTCCTCTCTGGTCCGACATGGCGTCCCAGTGTTCCATAAAGAACTTAAAATCGTGACTCATCTGACCACAGAACAGTCTTCCATTTTGCCACACTCCATTTTAAAAGACCCCTGGCCCAGTGCAAACGTCTGAGCTTGTGGAGCTTGCTTAGAAATGGCTTCCTCTTTGCACTGTAGAGTTTCAGCTGGCAATGGCGGATGGCACGGTGGATTGTGTTCACTGACAATGCTTTCTGGAAGTATTCCTGAGCCCATTCTGTTATTTCCTTGACAGTGACATTCCTGTTTGAAGTGCAGTGACGTTTAAGGGCCCGGAGATCACGAGCATCCAGTAGAGTTTTACGGCCTTGACCCTTACGCACAGTGATTGTTCCAGATTCTCTGAATCTTTTGATGATGTTATGCACGGTTGATGATGATAACTTGAAAGTCTTGGCTATTTTACGCTGGGTAACACCATTCTGGTATTGCTGCACTATCTTTCAGCGCAACAATGGTGGAATTGGTGATCCTCTTACCATCTTGGCTTCAGAGAGACACTGACACTCTGAGAAGCTCTTTTTATACCCAATCATGTTGTCAATTGACCTAATTAGTGTTCATTGGTCTTCCAGCTGTTCGTTATATGCTCAATTTCCTTTTTCCAGCCACTTATTGCTACTTGTCCCAACTTTTTTGGGATTTGTTGACGCCGTGTAATTTTGAAACAACATATTTTTCCCTTAAAGTACATTCTCTCAGTTTAAACTTTTGATCTGTGATTTGTGTTCTATTCTGAATAAAATATTAGATGTTGGCACCTCCACATCATTGCATTCAGTTTTTATTCACAATTTGTTTAGTGTCCCAACTTTTTTGGAATCCGGTTTGTAGATGAGTTTCCATGACACAGTGAATGTTAAGAGGCTAATTACCTGCTAACCCTCTAACTTTTACCTTCTCTACTTTGAAGGAGTTGGAGTTCTTGCGGGTGGCCAAGAAGGAGAAGCTGCGGGAGGCGACCGAGGCAAAGCGCAACCTCAGGAAGGAAATTGAGCGTCTGCGAGCTGAGAGTGAGAAGAAGATGAAGGAAGCCAATGAGTCAAGGATCCGCCTGAAACGGGAGCTAGAGCAGGCCAGACAGCTGAGGGTCTGTGATAAAGGCTGCGAGGCCGGACGACTCCGCGCAAAGTATTCTGCACAGGTGAAGATAAAACTGTAGTTTAAGTTTCAAATAATGTGTGAGCCAAAAGCTTTGAAAAAACTATGATGTTAGAGAGCAATATTTATTATTTTAAAAAATCCCAGGCACACTGCTCAGGCTTTTGGGCACAGCGACCATTACATAGCTATATGATACATTTGACAAACACAGGTAGGAATGAGGTGTGTTAGTAGTAAATGTAGACCAGGGGTAGGGAACTCCAGGCCTCGAGAGCCGGTGTCCTGCAGGTTTTAGATGTGTCCCTGATCCAGCACACCTGACTCAAATGACTGAATTACCTCCTCAGTCTGCAGTCAAGTTCTCCAGAGTCCTGCTAATGACTTCTATATGTGATTCAGGTGTGCTGGATCAGGGACACATCTAAAACCTGCAGGACACCGGCTCTCGAGGCCTGGAGTTCCCTACCCCTGATGTAGACTATTATACCCTCACAGAGAATAAATATTCTCAAGGTCAGCAGAGAAGCCAAGGAAACAAAACACAGTTTCTCTTCCCCAGTCAAAAATAAATGGATGCAGCCCTGAGACATATGATAAGTCACCCTCCAAGAGGAAACAGGAAGAGACGTCAGCTTCCTTCAGGCACCATGGGAAATGCAGATTAGACAAAACAAGACAGAGGCTACGCTCTCCAGTTGTGTAACTCCTCGCAGAGACTGCAGTCCTCTATTGGAGGCTGTCATTAAGACAGGATGTTTTATGTTGCTGCAGCCAGAAGTTTAAAAAAAAAAACTGTCATCATTAACTTAGTCCTCTCAATGGTCATTTTGCTAAAAAAACCCCAAATGTTTGAAGACATCAACTTGATGCATAAAGGAGTTAGGCAATCACTCTACCAGTGCACAGAGTTCCTTTGACTGGAAATGTCCTGGCCGATGATGTAAATGGACTAGTTCTTATATAGCACCTTTCTGCTCTGAGCACTCAAAGAGCTTATACAACACGTTTGCATTCACAGCCATTCACACAAGCACTTCCATATGAAACTAAGCTAAGTGTTTTTTTGTTTTTTTTTGCTGTCTAACATTCACACTCCAACGCTTGCATCAGAGAGCAACTTGGGGTTCAGTATCTTGCCCAAGGATACTTTGGCATGTAGCCCGGAGCAGCCAGGAATCAAACAGCCAACCTTCTGATTAGTAGGTGACCTGCTCTACCATTGACATTCATTCTATGGCAGTTTTACTGTTAGATTACTGATTTTATTCTAATCACACAATGACAATAAAGGCATTGATAGACTGAATAGATAGGAAGAACAAGACAGTTGTGACTGCAGAGATTGTGGTTTGAGGACCAGGGAAATCCAAAACTGTTTGCACTATTTGATTTTAGCTCCTGTGAAGGAGAGTGGCTAAAGCGAAGCATTCATTGTGGTTTGCATTTTTAAACAACTTAGACAAAAATTATTTCCCAGTCATAACTTGTATGAGCAGAAATTTCATGTCAAAAATTATATAGTAGCTCTTATTATATAGTTTGCATATAGTTACATCATATGAACATTGTGCTGCAGTAGGATCTTTGAAACACTGTAGAATACATCAATATGGTAGAATAGGGCAGAAAGGGCTGTTTTTTTAAAATGTAGGAACAGATATATGAATGATATCTTATTAATATAAGATATCATTCATATATCTGTTCTATATATCTGTTCTGGTGGAGGAATAATTTCCTCCACCAGAGAGAGAGCCAAAGTGTGTGTTCAAAGAGCATAGATAAAAGTTTGTGTTTTCATGGGTTTTCTCTGGGTACTCGTTTCCTCACACCATCCATAAATTCATAGGTGTGAATCCACTGATGTGAATGTGAGTGTGAATTATTGTCTGTCTCTCAGTGTTAGCCCTGCGACAAGCTGGCGACCTGTCCATATTGGTGTGCCCTGCCTCTTGCCCCATGACAGCTGGTTTCCCCCCCAACACACATGCACACAACCCTGAAAAAGGATAAGCAGGAGAGAATGGGTGGATGGCCTTGGTGGATGAGGTGTTCCCCAAGTGCATTTCTAATTACTTTGAGTTGTGTAGAGTAAGATATTTGCTTGGCTTCTCTTTACTCCAAACTGTTCCGATCTCATCCGCTGGTAGAATCTCAGCTAATTTGGGCCTTGCGTCTTCCAGATTGAGGACCTCCAGATGAAGCTGCAACACGCGGAGGCTGACCGTGAGCAGCTCCGAGCTGACCTGCTGCAGGAGCGAGAAGCTAGGGAGCACCTGGAGCGGATGGTGAAGGAGCTACAGCAGCAACTCTGGCCCAAATCAAGCAGCAACAAAGATGGGACACCCAAGGACATGCTCACTAACAACTAACCAAGCAGCCAACCTCACAAGCTTAATCATTTCCCCTTGTCACCATGATTGCTGCCCCCAAAAACATCCCATGGTTATTTTATATCATGACACATTCAGGAGTCCTAGACCACACATAAGTACCACTGTCCCATGTTTGCCACCAACCACACAGAACAAAAGAAGTAAAAGACTTTGAGAAGAGAGAGAGAGAGAGAGAGAGAGAGAGAAGAAATGAGAAGCTGTGTCCTTGTACATGAAAAATCTAGTGGTACCCTTGATGAATGAATGAAAGCATGCATTTTCTGAAGCACGGACCTTCTGAACTCACAGAACTGTAAAATGGATCACAGTGAACAGATCTATAGTGCTCAGTGTGGTCGTGATGGATTTTCCTTGACAAGGACACAAGGGGAGACTTTTGGACTGTGGTATAAACTGATAAGTTGATCATATATCAGTTATGGACCTGTTGGGAGGTATTACAGCAATTTAGCCAGGAGGGAAAGCATCCACCACTGTCTCCTGCCACAATGAAGCTGTAGGAGTTTGAAGACATTATAAGCTATTTTAGAAATTATATAGCGATATGTAAAGAAAACAAAAGATTTTTTCTTTTTTCTGTGCTATTGGAGTGTGAAACTTTAACAAGATACACAAGAATTAGAAAGAAGAAGTAGAACAGAACAAATGGACTTCCCACAGTGCCACAGGGGTTTTGTTGGTTTTTCAGGAAGCCAGCGCAGCCCATTGAATCCCCAAACCCTAGATTGGTATTGGATATAAAAACATGTGAAGTTAATCTTTTAACATCCAGTAGGTCTCTGGTGACATGTCTAAGATTAGGTTTGGGTTTTGTTTCAGCTACATGCTAAATAGGCAAATATTCTGAGACTGGAAGATGTTACATTTCAAATAAAGTCTCAAAAGATTATGGCAGTATCGTTTGAAAAGGGGTGGATGTTAACAGATCCCTAACTCTAACCTTACATGAGCCAACAATTACCTGGTGGATGTTTAAAAGGTAAAGGCACCTTTTATTTTTAATGAGCACTTTTTTGGATGTTCTGTATCCAGCAGTCTCTCTCACACAGGTTGCCATTATTATTATTTTTGTTTGGGTCAAAACCCTGAAGTCTTTATCTTCTAAAGAGAAAATACTCCAGATGTAAGTGTGGCCTTGTTTAGCAGCATGTTTTTAATCCAATCTGTGAAGTCACAGCGGGCTGGGTGGATACTCCTGTCAATAATCACAAAATGTTCATTTTAATTAAATTAAGGTATGTACATATAAATACGTTTTTTACTTTACAATAATAAATCGCACTTTCTCATGAGGAAAAAAACCCATCATACTCCCACTATTTTCAGCAATCTTTCTTTGAAAACATCATCATATACACAACTGCTACCATATGGCATTTTGTTGATTATATGCATTTCCAATAAGTACTGCTGCTCTGTTTTCATAAGGCAAAGTATTGTAAATAAAGAAAAAAAAGTGTTGGGCAGCACATTCTCCTGTCTGTGTAAAATAATTTGGGTACCCAATCTAACAACACGAAGCTGAATGGATATAGGAGCATGAACAAAAATTGTATTCAGAAGCCGGAGGCTGTGAATCTGCCACCACACTGTGGATGCAATACAACCGGAATGTACATTGTGTTAATGCTAGTTTTCCTTTAATTATTGATGTTGTTTTAAACGTGAAGATATTTTATTACTTGTCTGTTATGTTGAAGTCTTTATCTTCTAAGAAAAAAGATTTCAATATAATTGTTATGTTCACATTTTTCAATAGAAAACTCATTTTCTTTATGCATGAAATTTGAGAAAGTTTGCCATACATATAGTCAGTTATCGGGCACTGATACTGTAAATGTAAGGGTTTTATTGTGTTATGCAATGTAAAGCAATTTGTCTTATTTAGAAATGCTATTGGGGGAAAAAAAAAAGCAACAAACCATATATTGTTCTTACGCAAAAAGAAAAAATCACACATGTAAAAAGACGGCAAAAACAAAGGAAAAAATAATCAATACAATGCCGGACAACCTTAAGTGCCTGAACGTGGGCGACAGGTTTCAAGAGTAGGAAAACTGAAAGCTTAAGCTGTTAGAGATGGGGGTATCTCATCAATTTCCTGATTGCAGGTGTCAAATTAAAGAACCTTCCCTTGCTCGGCAGCTCTTTTTAATCAGTGTTCCTAGAATTAACCAGTTTACAGAAATTTATTTTTCAATGCAGTGAACAAACTGAACAAAAGCTAAAATGCTTCAGGCTTTTTTCTGAATGATTGTTCTTTTGTTTGTTTGGTTTTTTTTCCCTTCACTTGAAATCAACATGTGTATGTTGAGACAATTTTTCTAGAAGAAAAGCCACTTGCTTTGGTGAATTGTTACTTTGGCTTGTTCAAAAAGACTTAATGAGAACTTTGGCAGACCAAAAATTGGTACATTTTGTAGTTGTTTTTACAAAATAGCTAATGGCCTTACATTGTGGTTTTCTACAAATCAGGGGAGACAATAACGATATTTGGCTTTTCGTTCTCCTGAAATAAAAAATAATTAAAACAACTTATTTTCTAAAGAACGAGGCAGCAATAACACTCCATATTAATATACCAATACTAGCCAGTGTGAAGATTTGAATAAGAATTTACAAATGTAAATATTTTTTCCTTTTATAGTATTGTAATAATATATGTACATGGTGTTTCCTTTTTCAAAAACAATTTTTTTCTTACAATAGCTGTTTTGGGTTTGGGGGATTTTTTGTTTGTAATTTTGTGTTTTAAACTGAGATGTTTCAAAAGCAGTTAATGAAGTGGGTAAGAGAACATTAATCCATCTCCTTTTTTTTTTAATTTTTTTTTTTTTTACTGTAGAGTCTTTATATTGAAATGACTTTTTTCCACCAATCATGTATTTTTAACAGTGTGTTCAGTATCTCATAGCTGACCTGCAGTATAGGTCATACACACTATACCAACTACACCACCTTGCAGATCATTTCCCCCTCATCCTCAAGTATCTTTTTAGCCCTGTGCTGCTGCTAATACTATATTACAGTACTAGAAATATTTTTATGTAAGAAGTAAGCTTTCCCATTTATTAATGCCACATATACAGTATGAAAAAAGGCTTGGCTTATCCATCTGTTTCCTTTGTTTCTTTCATCATTTCTTGCCTTTTTCTTCCAATGCCACCATTCCCTTCTCTAACAACACGGACTATATTGTAAAGTAAAGGACTTTATGAGATTATGTTTGAAAATAGCTACGCTTATATACTACAGTGACTGAATGTACAGTGTATAGATGCATTACCAGAAATAAAGTTGTTTGTCCAGATAGAATAACCCAGTTTGTTATTTATGCTGCCTGAATGTTATGTTGCACTGAATGCTTTTTTTATTTATTTATTTTTTTTAATTCATTTCACTGATGAATTCAGTTCACCTCAGGCTAAACAATCACATCAGTCCCTACCATTTGAAACCACCAAAGCTTTCCTTAAAATGCATTTCCTTTTTAAAAGTCTGTTAGTCTGGATTCATTTGTTGAGAAGACAAAAAAAAATTACTACTAATGTCCTTTCCTAGTCACTTTTTCTTTATGGAAAAGGGCATGAGGTCAAAGAAAGTTGTGGAGGAAAATCCATAAGGACTTAAGAAAAGAGTGTGGAGAATCACAGTGTACTTAACAGTAGATGTTCACTTGGGACAGCATTGTTAAAAGTGTGATGTCCTAAAGATGGACCACAAAAATCTTAGATATGTGTTTTTAACGTGTTTTTTCATGTTCATAATTCCATCGGTTTTGACAAGATCCCCTGTATTGCAGCTTCAAACCATGACAGAGCCTCCATCATGTTTTACAGTGATTTGAAAAAATTTCTCATTTGGATTTATCACTCCATGTTGCCACAGATTAGTCCAGTTCTTGTGTAATTTGGCATACCTAGCATTTTCTCCCCATTTCCCTTCCTTAAGAATGGCTTCTTGACCACCACCCTCATTCCTGATGAGGCTTCATACAGCAGACGGGCCAGATGCAAACCCAGATACATCTCTTAGGTCCTGTGCCAGGTCTTTCATTTTTTTCTGTTTCTTAAGGACATGACTTTCAGATCTGCTGTAGACAGTTATTTTATTTTTATTTTTTGTGGTCATCTCAAGCATACAGCTCTGGCTCTGAGCACAGAAGCCTGACCGGCTCATCAGAAGAAAGGTGTCTTTCTTGTCATTTGTGACTGTTCTTAAAGGGAAGCAAACTAAAACAACTTGTTTCAGTGAGAAGATGAACTTTGGGACTGCACCAAGGCCTAGTTTGGTGGCACAGTGATTAGGACTATCACCTCACAGCATGAAGGTTCGTGGTTTGAACTCCACCCTTGGGCCTTTCTGTATAGAGTTTCCTTTTACTTTAACTAGTAGTAGTATTTCTTTACAAATAAAATTTTAGACATTAGAGAAAAAATATTCATAACCATCTCAAAGATTTATCTTCATGTTCGGCTGCTTTCAGCACTGCTGGTATTTGTTTAGACTCTTTGGCTCCAGTTGATCTTTCAGAGTTAACTTCAATAGTTACTTCCTCCAAACCAGCAACATGTTTATTAGATCCCATTCCTACTAGATTGTTCAAAGAAGTCTTTCCAATTATTGATGCTTCAATCTTAAAAATAATCAATCTGTCTTTATTAGTTGGCTATGTACCACAGGCCTTCAAGGTGGCTGTAATTAAAACTCTACTTAAAAAGCCATCACTTGACCCAGCTGTCTTAGCTAATTATAGGCCAATCTCCAACCTTCCTTTTCTCTCAAAGATCCTTGAAAGAGTAGTTGTAAAACAGCTAACTGATCATCTGCAGAAGAACGGTTTATTTGAAGAGTTTCAGTCAGGTTTCAGAATTCATCACAGTACAGAAACAGCATTAGTGAAGGTTACCAATGATCTTCTTACAGCCTCTGACAGTGGACTCATCTCTGTTCTTGTCCTGTTGGACCTCAGTGCAGCTTTGATACTGTTGACCATAACATTTTATTACAGAGATTAGAGCATACTATAGGTATTAAAGGTACTGCACTGCAGTGGTTTGAATCATATTTATCTCATAGACTCCAATTTGTTCATGTAAATGGGGAGTCTTCTTCACACACTAAGGTTAATTATGGAGTTTCACAGGGTTCTGTGCTAGGACCAATTCTATTTACTTTATACATGCTTCCCTTAGGCAGTATTAGAAAGCATTGCATCAATTTTCATTGTTATGCAGATGATACTCAGCTTTACCTATCAATGAAGCCGGATGACACACATCAATTAGTTAAACTGCAGGAATGTCTTAAAGACATTAAGTCCTGTATGATCTCTAATTTCCTGCTTCTCTGGATGGCATTACTTTGGCCTCCAGTAACACTGTGAGAAATCTTGGAGTCATTTTTGACCAGGATATGTCCTTCAATTTACATATTTAACAAATATGTAGGACTGCTTTTTTGCATTTGTGCAATATTTCTAAAATTAGAAACATCCTTTCTCAGACTGATGCTGAAAAGCTAATTCATGCATTTATTACTTCTAGGCTGGACTATTGTAATTCATTATTATCAGGCTGTCCTCAAAGCTCCCTGAAAAGCCTTCAGCTGATCCAAAATGCTGCAGCTAGAGTACTGACAGGGACTAGAAAGAGAGAGCAGATTTCTTCCATATTGGCTTCTCTTCATTGGCTCCCTGTTAAATCTAGAATAGAATTTAAAATCCTTCTCCTCACCTACAAGGTCTTGAATAATCAGGCCCCATCTTATCTCAAAGACCTCATAGTACCATATCACCCCAATAGAGCACTTCGCTCTCAGATTGTTGGCTTACTTGTGGTTCCTCGGATACTTAAGAGTAGAATGGGAGGCAGAGCCTTCAGCTTTCAGGCCCCTCTTCTGTGGAACCAGCTCCCAGCTTGGATTCGGGAGACAGACACCCTCTCTATTTTTAAGATTAGGCTTAAAACTTTCCTTTTTGATCAAGCTTATAGTTAGGGCTGGATCAGGTGACCCTGAACCATCCCTTAGTTTTGCTGCTATAGGCCTAGGCTGCTGGGGGTGGGTTCCCATAATGCACTGTTTCTTTTCATTAACCTTATTTACTTTGTTTATACCCCACTCTGCATTTAATTATTAATTGTTATTAATCTCTGGCTCTCTTCCACAGCATGTCTTTTTTCTCTCCCCTCAGCCCAACCGGTCGCAGCAGATGACTGCCCCTCCCTGAGCCTGGTTCTGCTAGCCTGATACCAAACACTGGACTGCACATTTCCTATAATGCAATAAATTGTTTTGCTTTTTGTAATTGTCTCATAAGCTTAACTGTAGCATCTCCAATGTCAACACGGTAATATTAACAGGGTGATTTTCTCAGATTGCTTCTAAATAAAGCAGTGTAGGAAAGTTTAATTTGTCTTCTGGTAGCTATGATGAATCACAGAAGTGGTGACAAATTATACCCTAATATGCCTATCATACTGTCTTACTGGTCCTCATCAACAAACATAAATGATTTAAGGCCTCCTCACACTTACAGTTCATATTAAAGAGAAAAAAATCTCAGGGAACACAATGCAAAAAAAAAAAAAAAAAAAAAAAAAAAGATTTAATAGCAGACAGCTGGGGATTTATTATTATAAAAAAAAAAAACATGTTATCTGGCATGTGCCTCACTTTTAGTATGACTGGAGGGATTTTAAACATGCAGGTAAGAGTCTACTGTGAGACTAGATACTTCTACAAATCTGACATCAGCAAATAAAAGCAGCTTAGCACACTCTGACAGGACAAAAAAAGCTAATTGAAAGCGTAATGTCACCATAAAGATGATGATGAACAAATGAAATACAAACAGCTATTTTCAGGTAAAACAAAACTGAGCTGTGACACTACAAGGGACATTCTGCCCATCAGTAAAACATTACATTCCTCTTCTTTATCCTCTCATCCACTTTATATACACAGATGTGGTTTCAAGGCAGTTTCTGGAGAAACCTCCAAAATAACTATGAAAACCTTAAAAAGGAAAAGATGAGCAGCAAACACTTAACTAGAAAGGACTGTACACTGGATCTCCAGTTAACGCCCACTCAGCCTTACTGCGTTTGATGTAAACATATTCATTAGTTTGTGTACACAGTGACAGTTATTATCAGGACCTTAGAGATTGGCCTAAAAAAAAGCACCATGAAAAGTCTTCAGCTGATCCAAAATGCTGCATTGAGAGTACTGACAGGGACTACAAAAATAGAGCACATTTCTATCATTTTGGTTTCTCTTCATTGCTCCCTGATAAATCCAGAATTAAATTTAAAATCCTTCTTCTCACATACAAGGTCTTGAATAATCAGGCCCCATCTTATATGGTAAAGGGACTAGTTCTTATATATCACTTTTCTACTCTGTTTGAGCACTTAAAGTGCTTATACAACATGTTTACATTTACCCCATTCACACCCATTCATACAAGCACTTCCAGGATTAACTAAGCTAAGTGCTTTTATTATCTAACATTCACACTCCAATGCTTGCGTCAGAGAGCAACTTGGGGTTAAGTATCTTGCCCAAGGATGTATTGGCATGCAGCCTGGAATAGCCAGGAATCAAACCGCCGACCTTTCGCCCTCATAAAGACCTCATAGTACCGTATCACCCAAATAGAGCACTTTGCTCTCAGATTGTTGGCTTACTTGTGGTTCCTAGGATACTTAAGAGTGGAATGGGAGGCAGAGCCTTCAGCTTTCAGGCTCCTCTTCTGTGGAACCAGCTCCCAGCTTGGATTCGGGAGACAGACACCCTCTCTATTTTTAAGATTAGGCTTAAAACTTTCCTTTATGATCAAGTTTATAGTTAGGGCTGGATCAGGTGACCCTGAACCCTCCCTTAGTTATGCTGCTATAGACCTAGGCTGCTGGGGGTGGGGTGGGGTATCCATGATGCACTGAATGTTTCTTCTTCATTCACCTTTTTCACTCTGTGTCTATGCTCCACTCTGCATTTAATCATTAGTTATTATTAATCTCTGGCTCTCTCCCACAGCATGTCTTTTGTCCTCTCTCCCTCTATTCAGTCTCAGCCAGTCACAGCAGATGACTGCCCCTCCCTGAGCCTGGTTCTGCTGGAGGTTTCTTACTGTTAAAAGGGAGTTTTTCCTTCCCACTGTTGCAAAGTGGAGGGATCGTTTTGATTGTTTGGTTTTCTCTGTACCATTGTAGGATCTTTACCTTAACAATATAAAACTCTTAAGGCGACTGTTGTGTTTTAGTGCTATATAAATAAAATAAAATTGAATCGAACACTATATGTTAGCTGCAGGCTCCTCTCTATCCAATGAATGGAGGTGTCAGGATGGCCCGTAGCGACTGAATTAAAATAGAAGGCTTGAGTTGGAGATGAAGTGATAGCAGTGTGACACTGAATGTAGATCATTGAGGTGTACACACATGTGTGATTTAAAAGCACTGCCCTTTTCCAGGAGAGGGCGCTGTAATTGAAGCTTCGCATGATGAACCCATACCCATACCATACCAAACTTTATTTATAAAGCACTTTAAAAGAGCCACAGCAAATACGAAGTGCTGTACACCAAATGAGTACAAATATTAAGGCAAAAAAACAGCAATTACTTAAAAATAAATAAACTATAATACATTAAAGCAGGTAAGATCAATGTCTCATACTAGTGCAAAGGCAATTCATTCCACAACTTAGGGGCAGCAATGGAAAAAGCTCTGTCCCCTTCTGAGCTTCTGCTCTCTGTATATGTAAGAGCATCTGGTCAGATGACCTGAGACAGGAGTGTCAGGACAAAGCAGTTCAGAAAGGTAAGGTGGAGCAAGCCCATTTAAGGATTTAAAAACAAATACAAGAACCTTAAAACGGATTCTAAAGTGCACTGGCAGCCAGTGGAGTGAAGCCAGGACAGGTGTAATATGCTGTCTTTGATGTGTTCTAGTCAAAAGACATGCAGCAGCATTTTGAACCAACTGGAGATATGAAAGAGAAGACTGGCTGACTCCAACATAGAGTGCGTTACAGTAATCAAGCTGAGATGTAATAAAGGCATACATCACTGTCTCTAGATAATGCCTAGAAATGAACTACTGCACCAATTTGACTATCCAATCTAAAATCACTATATATTATAACATATGAAGCTCACAAGAGCACCAACACTTCAATTCAATTCAATTCAATTCAATTCAATTCAATTCAATTCAATTCAATTCAATTTTATTTATATAGCGCCAAATCACAACAAACAGTCGCCTCATGTTGCTTTGTATTGTATGATAAAGACCCTACAATAATACAGAGAAAACCCAACATTCAAAACGACCCCCTATGAGCAGCACTTGGTGACAGTGGGAAGGAAAAACTCCCTTTTAACAGGAAGAAACCTCCAGCAGAACCAGGCTCAGGGAGGGGGGGTCATCGGGCTGAGGGGAGAGAGACAGGACAAAAGACATACTGTGGAAGAGAGACAGAGATTAATAATAATTAATGATTAAATAGAGAGTGTAGTTTAAACAAAGTAAATAAGGTGAATGAAGAAGAAACATTCAGTGCCTAGGCCTATAGCAGCATAACTAAGGGAGGGTTCAGGGTCACCTGATCCAGCCCTAACTATAAGCTTGATCATAAAGGAAAATTTTAAGCCTAATCTTAAAAATAGAGAGGGTGTCTGTCTCCTGAATCCAAGCTGGAAGCTGGTTCCACAGAAGAGGGGCCTGAAAGCTGAAGGCTCTGCCTCCCATTTCAATTTTTTATTCAGTAAAATGCAGAAAATTTAGGGCCATCCAAGCTTTAATGTCATCAAGACATGCAAGAAGAGATTTAATTGGGAAGCCATCCTTCTGTTTTAATGGCACACTGATCTGGCTATCATCAGCATAACAGTGAAAGGAGATTCCATGTTTTCTAAAAATGGACCCCAGTGGAAGCAGATAACGCACGGGCCCCAAAATTGAGTCCTGAGGAACCCCGTATAACAGGGGGGCAGAGGAGGATTCAGAGCCAGCAAAGCTAACCTAAATAGTTCTGCCTGCTAAATAAGATTTAAACCATTCCAGAGCCATGCTGCAAATACCCACAAGATACTGTAAATGGGTTATTAGGATATCGTGGTCAACTGTATCAAAAGCTGCACTTAGATCAAGCAGAACAAGAACCACATAGTTGATCAGGTGCCAGGAGAATATCATTAAAGATCATTAACAGTGCTGATTCTGTACTTTGGAGAGCTTTAAATCTGAATTGAAAAACCTCCAAAATATCATGGTTTTCCAAAAAAGACTTCAACTGAGTGCAATCTTCTCTAAAATCTTAGAAATACCTTAGAGATTGGCCTAAAGTTGGTAAGCACAGATTGATCAAGGCTGGATTTCTTAATAAAAGGTTGCACGACTGAATGTTTAAAATTTATAGGGACCACACTGGAAGACAAACTGCTATTAATAACGGCAAGGTCTGATTGTCCTCTACTAGGAAAAACCTCTTTAAAAAAAAAAAAAAAAAAAAAAAAATCAAGGAGGAGCAGCATCACAGGGAGAACCTGAGGGCTTAATATGAGGAACCACATCCTCTAAGAACACCAGAGTCACAAGCTCAAACTGGCTTAAAACAGAATAACAACAAAAATTAAAAAAAAATACTGCCCAATGGTGGGGCAAGGTTCCATCAACAGCCAACTGGCAGCCTTTTATAGACTGCTGCTGCTAATTTACCCCCAAGCCAAACCATTCTCTGGGGTACATATCACACTAATGAACTAAACACACAACTTATCTAACAAAATGTATTAACATTAGAAGAACACTACAAAAACAACAACCATTAAATAAAATATTTATCCACGTGGCCTACCAACCCAAATCTACAATAAAACTGATAATTGCAATTCAATCCCCTCTTCAATTATTTGGTGTGACCTGGAACCTTTAAAAGACCCTCAAGAAGCCTGGGGACCTAAGATGTAATTTCCTGTTGACTTAACCAAACCTGTCATATTAATCAACATTTGTTCCTAGGCAGACCTTCACCAGTACCAGCTGGGAGACAGGAAACCTACAAAACAAATAAAAAATGTCAAACCATTTCATGTCAACATGTTCTTTTACACAAGTTAAATTTATCTGAGTATTCTACTATTAGACACGTAATGAAGACCTTCATTACAGAAGGTTTGATGAAGTAGGACTTACTCTATCTTCACATGCTGCTTTAAATTTCAGAGAGGAAAAGTCTTCTACTCTGCTTTAAAACAGGTTTAAAGAACACAGTCAGAATTCCTTGTTGGCCACTTGAAGCTGGCTTCATCACTGAGTCAATCCTGATCACTCCTCAGTTAAAATGTCCAGCAGCAGAAAAAAGCAAAGCAAACATAAAAACCTAATAATGGTTTTTGGTCTTTATATCTCATTTCCCCTTTACAACTACTTTATTGTGTGTGAATTTTTTATTTATAATTTA
This sequence comes from Amphilophus citrinellus, assembly GCA_013435755.1. NCBI lineage: Eukaryota > Metazoa > Chordata > Actinopteri > Cichliformes > Cichlidae > Amphilophus > Amphilophus citrinellus. The sequence goes on along the minus strand of CM024210.1, from coordinate 33,790,010 downwards.
CCTATTTTAATACTTTTATGGCGTATAATTAGGGGTGTGGTGAGCTTGATTGATAGGTGCACTGATACAGGGAGCTATAGCTGAGAGCTGTCTGCTAGATCTCACCACCACACCTCTGTTTATAGGAGTCACTAAACTGGACCTCTTAACTGTTTGTTTGCTGCTGCTGCCTTCTGGAGCATTTTTAATCAATTATTATCTGGAAAATAATATCGCTTGCTGTGTGGTACTGTACCTGTACTTTGGTTTTGGAGATGAATTTATAATACTTAATTTAATCTGTCACAAATTAGCAGGTATGTACAGTATGTCAGTATGATGTATCTCTATGGTTTATAAGTGCAGTTTGTTGGCTAATCATACTATAGTTGATAACTTACTTCACCCTCTACTCTAAATATGGTCACTAAAAGACCTAAAAAATGTAACATCATTGTCAGTGTTTAAGATTAGAATGCAGAGTCTAGAAAAAAATGAGCCCCCCGTGACCCTGAACTGGATAAGGATAAAAATGGATAAGGATATATTCTATCTTAGTGAGCTAACTGACGACTGCAAATCCATAACCTACACCAAGACCAACAATTTTGCATGGGTACATTCAACTCTCCCCACTCCTAATTTGGCACTTTTGATTTCTTTCATGATCTGGATATATTGTATGAACAACTTCTTTTTGTAGCTTATGGGAACTGAAGGTTCCCTTGTACACATTCTGTTCTAAAACAGTTTTTTTTTTTCGGTCAAAGACTCGACATGTGGAACTCAAAATGGATCTTGAGTAGGACTCAGTTACAATGGTATTTAAGGATGGATCAGCTATATTGTTCTTTAGCTACCTCTTTTTTTCCTACTCTTTCTTTATATCATTGATTTTTGTTAATGTAAGTATAGTAGTGCATCTAAACAATTTTGAATATTGTGAAAAAGTCATTTTCTCATAATTTATTAAAAAGGTAAACTTTTATGTATTCTATATTGATTACATGTAAAGTGAAATATTTCTGACCATTTTGTTTTAATTTTGACTTATAGCTCATGAAAATCAGAAACCCAGTATTACAATTGTTTGAAATTGTTTCTTAAGATCAATAAAAAAGGATTTAAAATATAGAAATATAAGTATATTCATTTATACACCAGTGCAATGTGACATGGAGGAGATGTCCAACTGCTGGAGTGTTGATGAAGCTCAGGTTTCTTTGATAGCAGTATCTGTATCTGTAAGTCTGGTGTTTTTCATCTTCCTCTTGACAAGGTATTGGCCAGGTAAATCAAAGAGCAGGTCAGCTTAATCCAACAAAGGTGTAAAAAAAAGAAAAATTGCAGAGATGAAGTGTTTCCTCACCTGGAGAGAGAAACAAGATTTAGTCTCCAAAAGAAACTTGATTCAAATTTTAGGTTTGACAGAAGCTTTTCAATAACTAATTCTGATCTATAGACACAGACTGAGACGAGAGGGTCAGGGCATTGTGGAGCCAGATGCCAGCTCCTAGCCAAAAAAGTTCGTCAGCGGCCGTGGTACACCAGATCCAGCTCACACATATCACAGAGAGGGCTGAGGGGAGTCACAGAGAGGGCTGAGCCTAATCTTAAAAATAGAGAGGGTGTCTGTCTCCTGAATCCAACTTGGGAGCTGGTTCCACAGAAGAGGGGCCTAAAAGCTGAAGGCTCTGCCTCCCATTCTACTCTTAAGTATCCTAGGAACCACAAGTAAGCCAGCCTGAGAGCAAAGTGCACTATTGGGGTGAAATGGTACTATGAGGTCTTTAAGATAAGATGAAGCCTGATTATTCAAGATTATTCAAATATTTGAAGTCTACACTTCAATCACATATTGATTGCTTAATTTCAAATCTATTGTGGTGACGTACAGAAGCAAAATTATGAAAATTGTACATGTATAACTGCAATTACTGTGTGAACTTTTATAATCTTATCTGTAAAACGACAGTCCAGCCTAACAATTAAAGAGTCTGTCTTTGGCAAGTACTGATGAGCATAAAATTTTTCTAAAATAAGAGTAAAGAAACAATTAATGTTTCATGATATTCTGAATATTCTGGAATATATTCTAGATATTTTAATATTCTAGAACACAAAGAAAGAAAAATGACAGAAAATGAATAAAATAACCAGACACGATTTCTGTTTTCATAACTGAAGTAAAAACTTCAACTGACTCTACACCAGAGATTTTGAAGGCATAACTTGCACATTATTAACAGAGATCACTGTTGGTTACCAACATCTTATGCATTATTTTGTTATGTTACATGGTAATGTATGTACATGTTACATGCTAATATGCTAATATGTTACATGCTAATTCAAAAGTCTTTGGCCTTTACTTGTGTTATTGGTTGTTCTTGTTATTTTGTCTATGTATTTACATTTCATAAACATGCATCTTTCCAGTTTCAAGAACATGCTGATGCTAAAGCCATGCCAGTATATGTGAAAACACCCATCTTGTTCATAAAAACAAAATCATCAAAATGCACTAAATGAATCAAACATGACTCCATAATTGACTGTACCTTATAAAGCAGCAGGAGACAGGGAGGCAGAGTAAGAGTGAGAGAGACAGAGACACTGCAGAGACTAATGAGCTAACTGCAGGGCATTCTTCCTCATGTGACTACTGTAACTGGGTCGCTCAATAGCCGTGTGTGGTGATGGTGCTGCTGGTTTAAAGGAGCTTAGAGCTATCTGATGGCCAGGCCCACACTACTCTGAAGATGTGGGCCACAGCAGCAGCATCATCCAGATAACTGCCTCCAACCAGCCCAGTGTCTGCTCGCTGACTGTACACGCAGACAGTGAGGGAGAAGTCTGAGGCTTGCATGAAACAACATATCCCCAGATATGTTAAGAAAATAGCTTTCCAGTATTTGGGTTTTGTTCTAAAAACTGTTATTTATTTATTTATTTTTTGACTTTTTTTTAGGTCAGTAATTTATCCTTATTCATAAGCATTGGAATTTAAATTTTCCAAATGTTAAAGCATTCGGTTCAGCTGGATCCTAATAAATCTGCAGGTCCTGAAAAACAACCCTTATTTTCTTTATCTTGCCCTACTGAGAACAAGATCCCTGGCATATAGAAATCTGTTTATGTTCTTCCTTTACTGAAAGGTAGAGATCCTGTTAAGCTCTGTTAAACCTGGACACAGATGCAGAGCATAGAGGTAAGGTTAAAGTTTTTTTTATTTACAAACAACAGTCTTTGTGGCAGGATTTGCTCGTGACTGCGGCAACAGTCTCTCTCTCTCTCTCTCTCTCTCTCTCTCTCTCTCTCTCTCTCTCTCTCTCTCTCTCTCTCTCTCTCTTCCCCTTCCCCCTTGCTGTCCTGTGAGTGAGCGTCCAGCCTCACAATCAGGGTTTGCTGCCGGTGTGCACTTGTGGTGCAACAATCTGGAGGCATCCTGGAAAGAACTTCAGCCTCTTATAGCCAGGGTGTCAATGAGCAAAACAGCAGGTCAGGTGCAGGATTGCAGGTGCCTGATTAGTGAGATGGAGACTTTTCCCAAGCCCTGCCTCAGAAAGACAAAGGTAGAGGAGGAGTGAGAGCATCAGTATGTAGAGAGAGAGAAGAGCAGGCCAGCCAGGACGGTCTTACTGTACTTATTGTTTTATTTTAGTAAGTGTTGCTATCTGTGTCTTGTGTTAAGTTTAACTTCCCCCGTCTCATTATGCTGTCTTCAGATGTGTTCTCCACCTGTTTCTACTTCCCTCATTACCTTTTCTATAGATTGTCTCATTTCTCCTTTAATGTGTTATCTGTGTGAGCTGTGTGTTCTCCCTCTCTGTGATCCCAGTGTTTCCGAGTGTTCTCTGCTTTTGCTGGATCACTCTGCATTCTCTCTAGATTTTTGGACTTTGTAAATTCTCCTGATTGATCTGCATTAAATGCTTGCTTTGAGTTTGACTCCTGACTCCTGTGTCCTGCTTGTGGGTACATAAGATTAATCCACATAGCTAATCATGAAAGTGACCTCTGTGATGCCTACAGTGGGAATGGGGGAAGGTTGGTCCATGGCTTCTCCAGTCTGCAGTCTGGGCAAGATACTGAAGCCCAAGTTGCTCTCTCATCAGAATGTGACTGTTAGAAAGGATGTAATAGAAAAAGTACTTGTGTGAATGGGTGAATGAGGCATGTTGTATGAAGTGCTTTGAATGCTCAAGTAGGGCAGAAAAGTGCTATATAAGAAGCAGTGCATTTAGAAATGACTGTTACATTTTTTTATTCAAGAGCTACTGGATACATTTTTCTGATTTCTTCATTCGTGTCTTCACGCAGTGATGAAGCTGTTTATATACATTAACTTAGTAACATGAGGGTGCAACACCAGGTTGTCAAGTTTACTGTAGAACAATATTTTATTTGATATTGGAGGGTTTGAATGACAGAAATTCTGCAAATGAAGATATAAATATACTTAAGAACACCACTGCAGTGTAAAAGTAAAGAAGCTACCTCTAATAACAAAATGGAACTTAGAACAGCACTTATGAGAACTGTACTCTGCTGAAATGTTGATAGTCAGCTGTTGTGGCCACAGCAAAAGAAAATGAAAGAAATGCCTTAAATTCCAAAATTTGATTGATTCTCTAAATACACCAGCTGAAAAGTCTCAAAATGAGCCTGGGGTGGGTATGCAGTTGTTGGTGGGACATGTGAACTCAGGTCTTCAGTACTCTTGGGGGACTGCGGATGGCCTGGTCCTCCTGGGTCTTCCTCTGTCTGTCTCTGGCTCCCGGGGGGTGTTGTTGTGGCTTCTCACCATCATTATCAAGTACATTTCGTGACAAACACACATGTACATGCACTCATGTACACACACACACACACACACACACACACACACACACACACACACACACACACACACACACACACACACACACACACACACACACACACACACACAGAGCAAGATTCCTTTTCTTCACTCTCTCTTTTTCTTTCTTCTTGCCTGCCAGCTCTGGCATTGTTAAACAATTCACATATTACTGTGAATAATAAAAAAAACAAAATAAAAAGAAACTGACTAGCAAGAGGAACCTATAGAGAGTTTATAGAGCTCCTCTTGGCAAAGCAAATGTGTTTAGCACAAAAGGGCATTCAGATCATGATTTTGCTTGCTAAAAGGACAGGTTAAAAAAAGAAGAAAATGCTGGAGATGTCTTGTCTCTTCAACCACAAAAGAGTGTTGGAATGCATGCATGTTGCAGTGGCTGACCTTGACTGGCTTCTAGCCTGAGAAATACTGTATATATATGTGGCTCAGGGTAAAGGAAATTTCCTCACTTCAGATCACCAGTGTAAAAGAGTTTTATGTCCTAATCTTTGTTGTTGTTGATATACTGTAATTGGGTCAATATCAGTATAAAGTACCTTTTGGTGTCCTCATCAGAATCAATAAGTGTAATAAGGTATTAAATGGCACAAAATGAAAATACTTTTTAAATGCTCTTATTACTCTCACCAAATTCTTGGGTAAAACAAACCGTTTTGATTTTTTGTCTCTATTTTTATTATTTTATTTAACATTTTGTGCACGTCCCTAAAACTACTGTCCACCCTGTCATCATGGAATAATTGCCCCTTTAAGAAACCAGTAACATCAACACCCTGAATCTGTCTTTCTTCAATGGAGGTTGAAACAGCTGTGGCAGCTACAGTGAGCAGCTACACTTATATTTCCTAATTCTCATGTAATTATGTTGGTAGTTAGGTGTGGTCAACCTTAGCATGTCCACCCTGTCAGAGGAAAAGCTAATAAATAGAAAAAGTTTTCAGAAAGTTTAAATATATTTTGAAAACAGCATGTGGTCTCCTTCAATAACCAGTAACTTTGGTAGCTGATGGTCCACCGTGTACTTCTTAGATACAAAATAATCCAAAAATGTCCACCCTGTCACCAAATCCCACATGACAGGGTGGACTCTGTATTCTATAGTTGGGATTTTATTTATTTATTTTTTTTACATATTTTGATGAGATGGTGATAATTTAAGAGTTCTTTGAACTTTTTTTTTTTCTCACATAAGGCTCATACTGCTAAAAAGGGTCAATCATTGGTGAGTTTTGTGTTGTCTTTTTAGAGCAATGAGTCCAGGTGGAGCAGAGACAGCACGGCAATATTGGGAACACCAAGATGCTGCTCCAGACAGAGGAAGAGATAAAGACAGAAAGACTGGAAAGAAGAAGGGTCTCCCTGAGCTCAATGAGACAGAGAAGGGGGCAAAAATGGAAGAAAAAAAAAAGAGAGCGAGAGCCGAGTATCTTGCTGCCTTAACTTGCTGTGGGAGTGGCATCAGTACAATTGAGATTTTTTTTTTTTTTTTTAAAGTAACATCCTTGTTGCTACAAGATTCCATCCATCCATCCATCCATCCATTCTCTTCTGCTTATCCTGTTCATGGTCGCGGGGGGGCTGGAGCCTATCCCAGCTGTCAGAGGGCAAGAGGCAGGGTACACCCTGTACAGGTTGCCAGCCTGTCGCAGGGCTAACACAGAGAGACAAACAACCATTCACACCTATGGGCAATTTAGAGTGACTGATTAACCTAACCCCAGTAAGTGCATGTCTTTGGACTGTGGGAGGAAACCCACGCAGACACGGGGAGAGCATGCAAACTCCACAGAGAGAGAGAGGTCCAGGCCAAAGTGGAATCAAACCCAGACCTTCTAGATGTCATTCTAACCGTGAGGCAGTGCTAACCACCACACCACTGTGCTGAAAGACAGCTGCTGAAAGATTATGTTAGTCAAATGGCAACTGGACACAAACAGTCACACAAGACAAAAATGTGAGTTTGCATATGATTTGAAGCTAGAGACTCCAGGGACCATAGTCAACTGCATTCCTGGGTCCAGAGCAGGTGACATTGAAGCATTTGAAAACTGAATTTGAAACTGCTGGCTAAGAGTAAGTGGAGATTTGATAATTCATGTTGGTAGTAAAAATTTATATTGAGTCAGTGTGCAATTTTAGCCTCATATTCTCTTTAAACTGCTGGCTGTCTGAGTGGTGTCCAAAAAATGTTGTGGGCTTCATAGATAATTGGAAACATCTGTGGGAAAAACTTGGTCTAAGATGGCACCCATTCCACTTTAGATGGAGCAGACCTCTGTTCTAGAAATCTGGCCAAATTTATTAAACATCCCAAATCATGATTATCCAGCTGGAACCAGCTGAAGTCTTACACACCTCTCTGCAGGTTCTCTCCTCTTGTCATCCCCCAAAATCCCATTCCCATAGAGACTGTCTACTCCCAGACCACTAAAGAATAAATCAAAAATCAGCAAAAAATCAATTACATAAAGACATTTCCAATGACAGAATAAATAGAACAGACTCAACTACACCAAAGAGTAAATCAATTAAATGTGGATTATTAATTAGGTCAATTTCTTTAAGTCCCTGTTAGTAAATGATTTAATAATTGATCAACTTATTGATTTATTCTGCCTTACAGAAACCTGGTTACAGCAGAATGATTATATTAGTTTATTTGAATCACCACAAACGCTGAGTCGTACTGCCGAAATCCTTGAAGCAGAGGCAGAGGAGGAGGACTGGCAGCAATCCCTCACTCTAGTGTACCAGTCAAGCAAAGACCCAGACAGAGAAAGCCTGAGTCTTAACTTTGCCCCTCCTAATTAGAAAAGTCAAAAAGCAGTTTTAGTTGTTTTTAATCATTATCTATTGTCCCCCTGGCCCTCACTCAGAGTTTCTATCTGATTTCTCCAGTGTTTTTATCTAATTTAGTGCTCAGTTCTGATAAATGAATTACTGTATGTGTATATGTGTACATGTATTATAAATGTGCATTGAAGGACATATCCTGATCAAAAATGACTCCAAGATTCCTCACAGTGTTACTGGAAGTCAAGACAGGGCAGAGTAACAAGAACTTCAGTTTTATCTGAATTTAAAAGCAGGAAATCAGAGGTCATCCAAGCCTTTATGTACTTAAGACATTCCTTCAGTTTAACTAATTGATGTGTGTCATCTAGCTTCATGGATAGAAAGCTGGGCATCATAATGTCTTTTGTCCTGGCTCTCTCCCCTCAGCCCCAACTGGTCACGGCAGATGACTGCCCCTCCCTGAGCCTGGTTCTGCTGGAGGTTTCTTCCTGTTAAAGGGAGTTTTTCCTTCCCACTGTCACCAAGTGGTGCTCATAGGGGGTCGTTTTGACTATTGGGTTTTCTCTGTAATTATTGTAGGGTCTTTACACTGATAAAAATATCCTGCCCTATCTACATAATAAAATTAAGGCAACTATTTGCATAATTTATTTATGTTGATCAAGCAAGACTTTTCTGTGTTTAAAGTACTTACTTATTTCTTTACATGAAATATAAAATCCAAGTAAAGTGAACTTAATTTTGGCAAGTAGATTAAGCAAAACTAAACTTTGTATAAATCACTCAACTTTTTCAATGTAGTAAATGAAATTTGCAAGTAAAAGCAACTTCATTTCATTAAGTAGATCAAACAAAAAAAACCTTTGTATAAATTACTTCATTTTGTTAAATGTATTTAATGATTTTTCTTAAGTAGAATTAACTTGATTTTTGCAGGTACATGTAAAGCATAACTATTTGGTAAATGGACTAGTTCTTATATAGTGCTTTTCTACTCTGTGTGAGCACTCATACAACACGTCCACATTTACCAATTCACACAAGCACTTCCATGAGTAACTAGGCTAAGTGCTTTTATTGTTTAACATTCAAACACATTCATATTCCAATGCTTGTGTCAGAGAGCAATTTGGGGTTCAGTATCTTGCCAATGGATTCTTTGACATGCAGCCCGGAGGAGCTGGGAATCAAACCGCTGACCTTCTGATCAGTAGGTGACCTGCTCTACCACCTGAGCTACAGCCACCCCATTTGCATTAGTATATATATTTTTTTTAGATATCTACAATTATTTCTGAACGTGAAATTTTTGAATTTATTACAGATTGAGCACAAATACCGATTCTACTCACTATTTTACTATCCCTAACATAAAATGAGAGTTATTTTAAAGTAGCATTTCATATTGAACATTTATTCAATCTTATCTGAATTGCTAGCCTGATAATGACAAAAACTTCATAAGCAAGGGAGTGATATTGGGGGTAAAAAGCATTTCTCATGTCAGAAATCATCACTTTTTTGTGCCACTTGTTTTATTTTGAAGCCATCAGGATCTTTTTTCTGTATCAGATTAGAAACACATACTACAGCAAATCAAAACAGCACGTATAAAAAAAAAGATGCTTTTTCCCAAACTTTCTCCTATCAAAGGAGGACGAATCATTTGAATCTTCTAGAAACATCTGACAAGTAAAACAGGCAACAGAGTAAAGAACTGTTGACTCATGTGTTCAGTTCTGCTCCCTGGCTTCAACATGAGCTCCATGAATCAAATAGCTAGCTCAAGATATTATACAAAATACAAGCTAAATAAAAGCACTGAGATTAAAGTGGTTTCCACGGGTAGAACAGAGGAAACATAAAATACAACAAAATTTGTGGCAGTTTCTTGCAAACATTTAATAATTCTATTAAACACTGTACATGGAGCAATGATTGTTGAAATAAAAATATATATGTGTGTGTGAAGTACATATGCAATTTAAGTCCATTTTGCATTGGCAGAGAAAATGTATTTACGAAAGGCATATCAATTGCACGACAACATTAAACTAAATTCCTCAGGGTTTACAACTTAAGAAGACATCCATGCAGATGTCATGATAGAAATGATCAAGTCTCTTGTCTCATTGAGAGGATATGCTCCTCATCCCCCTCAAGTCCATGCAGCAGCTTGTATATCCCTGCTTGTGGACGTGTGTCTTTCAGCTTCTCCCTGCTGGCCATGATATGAGGATCTGGCAGAGGACCTGCAAAGTGAGATATGTAAATTTGAACATAGATTTCATTATGTCATGAGACCTTGCAAACTAGGACAGTCACACTAATCACCTCTCTGTACATGTTTGTAACTCTTTCAATAGTTAGTTTAAGCTGCTGCAAATTTTAACAGTAAAATTTTATTATAAATTGGCAAAGATAATATACAGGGCATATATGAAAAGCAATGCATACTATTCACTCTTATGTTTGTCTTAGAAATGTATTACCATCTTTAAATAGCTGGGGGCTGTGTATATATATATATATATATATATATATATATATATATATATATATATATATATATATATATATATATATATATATATATGTATGTATGTATATCTATCTATCTCTCAATGCCCCTCCTCCTGAGATACATCTCTCTCTCTCTCTCTCTCTCTCTCTCTCTCTCTCTCTCATATATATATATATAGTTTTTTGAGAATATTTATTTATTTACTGTTAATGTATTAGCATAACTGGTGTCTGTAGGCAACTGAAACTGCAGGATGCTCAGGCAGCACCGGGAAAACACATTTAACTGCCAAATAACAAACGATTGCTTATTTATGGTGACAGGTTGCAACCCTGGATATACTATAAGGACCTGATCAAGATTAGAGCCTAAAGACGTTCTATTTGCAAAGCAGAAAGGTCATGTAATGTTAGCTAGCTAACAAATTGACTAATGCTATCCTATTAATTAACAGCTAGAAAAGACAAAAACACATACCTCCATAATGTTCAATGAAGAATTTGTAGTCTTTGTCCAGTTTTGAAAGTGTTGTCAGTGAAAACTTGTCTGCATGTCACAGTATATCCTAATACCGTATTTGTGGCAAATGTATTAGACTGCGTAAACTCCACCGACCGGAAGTAAAGATCCCCAGCATCGAGGCCGAACGGAAGTTGTGTGACGTCATGTGAAAAGGGTCTATACCAAATGAACAACGCAGATGAAACGCAGTAAAGATAACAAGATTATTTTTTGTTGTGTGGATGAACTTAAAAAGATTGGCTCCTATTACTTGAACAATTTATTTTCTGAAAAAACTTACAATGTCTTGTATCTTGAACAAATGTTTTTGACCTCATTACTATGTATATTTGTGTAAAGATACTAACTTGATTTTTTATTGTTGATTTCACAGATTCAGTTATGTTAGATTTACTTCACCGCAGAATCATTTTTATCAGTGTACTTTATAATATAAAGCACCTTAAGGCGACTGTTTGTTGTGATTTGGCGCTTTATAAATAAAATTGAATTAAATTGAATTGAATTGAATTGAATCTGCATAACAATGAAAATGTATGCTTTCTAATAATGTAAATAGAATTGGTCCTTGCATAGAACTCTGTGGAACTACATAATTAACCTTAGTGTATAAAGTGTCTTTAGGCAATTGTTGTTTTGATTTGACACTATATAAATACAGCTGAATTATCTTTTTTTTAATCTTGTACAATTTCAAATTACTGCCTGCATGCTGAAAACATTATAGACAGTAAAATGCTTCCCTGTAGTGCTGGAGGTGGCACTTGACACCTTGCATGAGAGAGATTAGAGCTGAGAGCTTATGTGTTACTACATTGTTAAGCTAATGAGTGACCATTTGCACATGTCCTCAGACCAGGTTTCCAAATGAAAATGTAAATTTTCTTTTCTAATACTGAAACATGATAGCAGTAAAAATGAAGACAGCTTGAGATCTTTACTTTATACTCAGCCACTTTCTTATCTCAGCACAGAAGGGCAAACAGGTTCAGATGCTGTTCACAACATAAGAAGCACTTCATTGGAATCATACTGACCCCCTTGATTGGATACTAAGCTGCAATTGTTAGGGCAGCTGTTTCTATGGCAACTTTTAAACCAATGTGGATGTGAAAATTTTTAGGTTTCTTTTACAATTCATCTAGAGTTCCTACTAAATTACTTGTTAAAAAATATAATTTTAAACTATAAGGTTTATTTGTCACATGTTTCAGTATAGCAGCCCATACAGGCTGAGTTTCAGAAATCTTACAGGGATTCACCACTGTATGAAAAACTACTTGGACAAATAGTTCAGTTTCACAACTATAACATTTCTAAATATCACACTGAAAGAATTTGGTGATTTCACAGTCTACAGAATATAAAAAGATTCAGAGAATCCTGAGAAATAATTTAGTCCCCAAATGCTTGCAGAGTGCTTTTAAAAGACAATGGGTAAAATGCCTCTCTCCAGCTTTCCTCAAACATGTTACCGACATAAAATTCAAAATAAGCATATATTAAAAAACAAAATCTTTGTTTCAGCATGTGCTAATTTTTATTTTCAATTAAACATTATGCTTAAATGATTTGTAAATTATGGATGTATTTAGTTTTAACATTTTACATGGTGTCCTATTTTTGGGGAAATGGCGTTTATAGAGAAATAATCCATTATAATTTTAAAATGAAACCAGCAAAATTTCTATCACTTTCACCCTGAAATTTCAGACAAACTCGGTGTTTACATCCTCTGTTCTGAGGTTGTATTATGGGCTCTGTTCATTTCTTTGTTTGCATCCGGTATATCTTAAATGTTGATTGGAAGATTAGCACAAAATTTGGTGCGAATATTCATATTTAAGAGAAAGAAGCACTCACTGATTAATACGCCCTATCTATCAGCGCTTATGCAGAACAATACAGTACTACAAGTTGAAAAACTGTATGTTACTTAAGAATAGAAGCAAAAAAGAGAACTCATCTAGGTCTCCACACTTAAATCCCATCAAGCTGGTTTGGGATGAACAAATCTGGAAGCCCATCTGCTATCGTCTCATAGCTTAGCCTCTGGATGGCAGATACATGAGAGCTGGGCCATACCTATTAGTTCCTTTCACTGATCATTGTTTACAGTTATGCACTATAAATGTTAATTTGATTCATTTAAAAATAAAAAAAGAGGTTAAAAACAAAAGACCTTGATAGCCTATGGCTTTAAGGTTGCATTTTTTCCCCCTGCTCATGGACTGTTGAATGTATAAAGCCAAAGCCCACTCAAATATGATTAGTTAATGCTATTCAAACAGCAAACAAAAATCAGAAGACTTTCAGTACCAATAGATCTTGGCTCTTGCCTGTTTATAGAAGGATAGGGAAAACTGATCAGAAAGTTGAAAGAAAACCAGTATAAAAGGAGGACATATTTGAGAACCTCTTTGCTGGGGTAGACTTTACAAAAAAAAATTAAAAAATATATATTCAATTCAATTCAATTTTATTTATATAGCACCAAATCACAACAAACAGTCCCCTCAAGGCCTCAAGGCAATAGGATATATATATCCTATTGTACAGTAAGTTCCATAAGTACAGTGTTTGGACTTTGACAATCTTTTTTAATTAAATTTTGCCCATCTACACCACCATAGTACACTTAAAAAAAAAAAGATCAAGTGTATACATTAAGCTGTAATTCAAGGGGTTTAATAAAAGAATTGGATTATTAAAAGAATTGAATTATTTTTAGTATTTTTATATAGGAGAAGTGGAGACAGCTGGGGAGGATGAGACACAGGTGGACAGAATCACAACACAGACAAAGGAAGCCAAACTCAAGGCAACGCACAAGGAATGGACTAGTTCTTACATAGCGCTTTTCTACTCAGTCTGAGCACTCAGAGTGCTTATACAACACGTTACATTTACCCATGCATACAAGCACTTCCATGATTATCTAAGCTAAGTGCTTTAATTATCTAACATTCACACTCCAACAGTTGTTTCAGAGAGCAACTTGGGGTTAAGTATCTTGCCCAAGGATACATTGGCATGCAGCCTGGAATAGCCAGGAATCAAACCGCTGACCTTCCAATCAGTAGGTGACCTGCTCTACCTCTGGAGCTACAGCCACCCCAACACAACATTAAAAATAAAACAAGAAGTAAGGTAACTAAATAGAGAAAAGACTGACATAATGAACTTAATACAAGGAACTTGACACAAGAGGATGGATCACTTTAATAAAACTAAAGCTACTGGAACTGAGAACTTGATTACATATATTTAGAAGAATCAATCCAAAAATACACATTAAACAAACCAAGAACCAATTAAACAACAAGAAAGTTTAACAATTTTTTTTTTAATGCTGGTAAATTAAACCCAGGACCATGACAATAATAATAAAACATATAGCGGCTCTTGTCCATGTTTGGTTTTGAAAAGGATTTACAATACAATTTCTTAGATTTTCATCTAAAATATATATATTTTTATATATTGTCAGGCATTAAGTGTAAATCTGTGGTGTGTCTTGTATTCATATATGAACTGAACTGAGCTGCCTGACAACCAGATGTCAATTTAACACCAAGGGGCCAACTCTTCGTTGGCTACTGAATAGCTTGCTTCTTAAAAATGACTCACAAAATCACTCATGCAACACTGGCACTCAGTGTGCTTCAAATGTCAGATGAAAAGACTTTACAAATTTTGTGATTTAGTCTCACCTTCAAAAAAAGGAACAATGAAATGAAAAAAAAAAGAGAGGCTGTGAGAAAATAATACCACAACAGACTCCCATGAACAGGCCTGGAGAGAGAATTCTCATATGAATGGACTTAACCTATTAGTCATGTTCCCTCTACAATATAGTTGTAAAAAAACAGTTGAAAATCAGGAATGTTAATTATTGTAAAGACTTGTTGGAAATTGTGCTGTTTTAAGTCCCCTGAACACAATATTTTAGTATTTTTTAGCACAAAAAGATATTTTAGAAGGTACCTGTAGATAGCACCTCATGTCACAACAATATTATATACATCCTCATTGGCTTTTTACATAACTATTCAATCCATACAGTTTATAATACAGAAATAAATATTCACAGCATATTGGATGCTTTGACTGACAGGTGTCTCGACAACAGCCTACAAGAAATATACCACGAGGTAGCCTGTCTACCATAGATATATGTTGTTTGTGCCATTTCACATGAAATAGCCTTTTGGAGCCCTTATACAGCAACACATACTTACACAGGTTTTATACATATATATATATATATATATATATATATATATATATATATATATATATATATATATATATGGCAGTCAGGGCCTCGGCCTCTGACTGCCACCAGACACACACTGCATCCGACCCCTATAAGACCTCCATTGCACCTCCTAATTAGTAAAATTATTGATTAGTAATATTAGTAAGTATATGCTTTATCGTGTTCCATGGTAGAGGCGTAATGGTTCACCACGGTTAACCAATAACTGTGGTATAGAAACCATGGTTTGGTGAACTGAATCTTGAATGGATCACATGGTTATTGTACTTTAAAAAAAAAAGATATAAATGAATTCGATTATGTCTGTGTTTTAACCCGCTGTACTCCATAGTGGCTGCAGCTGGCCGCCTTACATTTCCCCATGATGGCTGTGGCCTGCCAGCATGTTTCTACTGCTGTTTGTGTATAAAAACATTTTTGTACACAATACATTTTGACATATTTTAATAATAAACACTTGGATATGTGTTAATTAAATGTTTTATGGTATTTTACGTATCTTTACTTTTATCTAGTGAGTGCAGACAGTAAGATCACCGTTTACCTCATGAAGCTTCCATGCCTATTTACTCTGGAGGTGGTTGTAAAACTTTGTGAAAAAACTCAGAAACAAGTCTTTGAGTCAGAGAAGCTCACTTCTGTCTGATGACAGCAAGATTGAAGTGAGTTGTTGAGGATTTCCAAAAGTCTTGAAGGAGTTCCCAGAGGTGATGAGCACTTGTTGGCTGCTTTGCCTTCACTCTGCACTCTAACTCATCCCAAACCATCTCAACTGGGTTTAGATCAGGTGATTGTGGAGGTCAGGTCATCTGACACAACACTCCATCACCCTCTTTCTTGGTCAAATAGCTCTTACATAGCCTGGAGGTGTGTTTGGGGTCATTGTCTTGTTGAAAAACAAATGATGGTCCCACTAAGCACAAACCAGATGGGATGGCATGTCACTGCAGAATACCATGGTAGCCATGCTGGTTAAGTGTGCCTTGGATTTTAAATAAATTGCCAACAGTGTCACCAGCAAAGCACCCCCATACATCACACTCCCTCCTCCATACTTCACAGTGGGAACTACACATGTAAGAACCACCCACTCACCTTCTCTGCATGGCTTCTTTGCAGCAATTCAACCATAAAGTCCAGATTCATGCAGTCTTCTCTGAATAGTTGCTTCATGGTCCTGGGTCTTTTTCCCCAGTGTTTTATGTTTCTGTAGTTGAAATCTGTTGTTTAATTTCTCTAGATGTGTTTCTAAGTTTGCTTACAGTTTCTTAAGTTGTTATTGTTTTCTGTTTTAGTTATTTAGTTCCTGATTCCCTTGTTCTTGTCTTCCCCGTGTTCTTGTGTTCTGGCGTCTGTGTTATCCCTCCTGTGTCTAGTCTTCAATGTTTGTGTTTCTTGTGTTTATGTCTTCCCCGTTTAGTCATATGTTTAGATTCCCTCTATGTGCCTCCCTATATGTCAAGTCTGTGCCATGTCATGTTTGGTCACTTACTGTTTTATTTTGACAGTGTCCCAGTGTCCCTTGTCCCATGTGCTTTGTGTTTAGTTTTGCTTCCTGTGTCTCATTAGTGTATTCTGTTCACCTGTGCTCCTCACCTGTTACCTGTTTCCCAGTTATTTTTCTGTGTATTTACTGTCTCAGTCTTCCACTTGTCTCTTGTCAGATTCTTGTTGTCGTTGTGGTTGTTCTCGTGTTCCTAGTCAGTTGTCCCAGTTTAGTTTTCCTTAATTTTGTAGCCTGCTTTTTGTTCAATTTCTTATCTGCCATAATAAAGGCCTGTTTTTTGAATACACAACTGCCTGCTCCTGAGTCCTGTATTTGGGTCCTCACCTCCACACACTCCACATGGTTTACTCACATGCAACGTGACAAATTAATGTTGAGATGTGTGTGCTACTCTGTAGCATTTAGGTGGACTCTTATCTGGGGTGCTGTTAACTTGCGATTTCTGAGGCTGGTAACTCTGATGAACATCTCCTGTGCAACAGAGGTAACTCTTAGTCTGCATTTCCTGGGGCGGTCCTGATGAGAGCCAGTTTCATCATAATGTTTGATGGTCGTTGCAACTGCACTTGCGGGTACTTTCAAAGTTCTTGAAATTTTTCAGATTATGGAATGAACACGGGGCTGGTTTGAGGGAAAAGAGGCTAAAAATTTTAATTCGTTAAAAGACTTAAAGGTAGATGTTGTGTTTCTACAGGAGACACATGTGCATGTCTGGGCATACTCTCTCCTCTCGACAGTTCCCTCACATGTACAAAGAGGTGTGGAATATTGATTAACAGGAAGATAAACTTTAACATTAGCAACACCACAATAGATCCAGAAGGTAGATTTATAATACTTAGTTTATCTATTCAGAATATAGACTTATGTACTGCTAGAATATATGGATCAAATGTTGATGACCCCTCCTTATTTCATAGTTTCTTCACCTCACACCTTCCACACTTATAATAGGAGACTTCGACTTGGTGATTAATCCAGATACTGACAGGCTCAGTACAGCAGTGAGTCAAAGGAACTGGCAGTCTGGAGACATTCTTAAACAATACATGAAGGATTTTGGTCTTTGTGATGCTTGGTGTTCACGTCACCCCACTCTCAGGGATTACACTTTTTTTCACCAGTTCACCATTCTTACTCTTGCTTAGACTACTTTTTAGTTAGCGGCTCCATGATGATGGATATCACAAATACTCAGATTCATCCTATCACTATCAGTGATCGTGTCTGTCACTCTGACACAGAAAAGAGTCACACCACCAATTAGGAACTGGAGATTTAATACATCATTACTTAAAGAACAAGATTTCATTGATTATTTTAAAAAGGAGTGGGCAACGTATTTAGAAAAATAATGACCTGCCTGTAATATCACCATGTGTTCTTTGACAAGCAGGAAAGGCAGTAATGCGGGGCAAAATAATAGCTTACTGCTCACATAAGAAAAATAAAGAAAAAGCACTTGTGTTACAATTAGAAGAAAAAAATAAATCTATAGAAACTGCTTATGCTGCTTCGCCTCAAGAACATATAATTAACAAACTGAGGAAACTAAAACTGGAATTAAATGAAATAACTGATAAGAAGACACAATTTCTGTTGCAGAGGCTTCGTTTGGAAAACTTTGATGGAAAAAATCTGGAAAATTCCTTGCTAACCAATTCAAACTAAATAAAGAAAAAAACAGCTATTTATTCTATTAAAAACTCAACTGCGAACATTACTCATGACCCACAACAAATAAAGAAATCCTTTAAAGACTTTTATGAAACTTTATACTCATCACAGAATAATCCATGTGATACTGCTATTGAGGAATTTCTTAACAATATGATCTACCAATGCTAAATGATCAACAGGTTGTGGCTCTGGATTCACCTCTTTTGATGTCTAAATTCCATGAAGCCCTACAGCATCTCCCAAACAATAAAGCCCCAGGTCCAGATGGTTTTCCAGCAGAGTTTTATAAAGATTTTGGTCTGTGCCTGCACCCACTTTTTTCAGAATGGTGACTCAAATTCAGAACGATCACACACGATCTCCAAATATAAATTCTGCTAACATTAGCCTGCTTCTTAAACCAGGCAAAGACCCCACACTCCCATCCAGCTATCGCCCAGTCTCACTCATAAATGCAGACCTTAAAAATTTGCAAAGTCCTTGCCAGAAGATTAGAAAATACTACTCCACTTATAATTCATGCATTTATTACTTCTAGGCTGGACTATTGTAATTCTTTATTATCAGGCTAAAAGCTCCATGAAAAGGCTTCAGCTGATTCAAAATGCCGCAGCTAGAGTACTGACAGGGACTAGAAAGAGAGAGCAGATTTCTCCCATATTGGCTTCTCTTCATTGGCTCCCTGTTAAATCTAGAATAGAATTTAAAATCCTTCTCCTCACATACAAGGTCTTGAATAATCAGGCCCCATCTTATCTCAAAGACCTTATAGTCCCATATCACCCAAATAGTGCACTTCGCTCTCAGACTGCTGGCTTACTTGTGGTTCCTAGGATACTTAAGAGTAGAATGGGAGGCAGAGCCTTCAGCTTTCAGGCCCCTCTTCTGTGGAACCAGCTCCCAGCTTGGATTCAGGAGACAGACACCCTCTCTATTTTTAAGATCAGGTTTAAAACTTTCCTTTTTGATCAAGCTTATAGTTAGGGCTGGATCAGGTGACCCTTGAACCATCCCTTCGTTATGCTGTTATAGGCCTAGGCTGCTGGGTGGGTTCCCCACAATGCACTGTTTCTTTTCATTCACCTTATTTACTTTATTATTCACTCTCACTCTCTTCCTTCAGTGTGTTCTTTGTCCTGTCTCTCTCCCCTCAGCTCCAACCGGTTGTGGCAGATGACTGCCCCTCCCTGAGCCCCTCCTTTCTGTTGGAGGTTTCTTCCTGTTAAAAGGGAGTTTTTCCTTTCCTTTCCTTTCCGCTGTTGCCAATTGCTTGCTCATAGGGGGTCGTTTTGACTGTTGGGTTTTCTCTGTATTATTGTAGGGTCTTTACCCACAATACAAAGTGCCTTGAGACGACTGTTTGTTGTGATTTGGCGCTATATAAATAAAATTGAACTGAATTGAATTGAATTGAATCCCCTGTAAAGTAACACCCATTTGAAACAATCCAGATATTTGTCAGAAAAAGAAAGTACTGAATTTTTTGTTATGGGGGTATAAACAATTTAGAACATATTATTCAAGATGGAAACTATATTACATTTGAAGAACTTATATCAAAATATGGAATAGCCAACAGTAAATTTCTTGAATATCAACAACTGAAGTCCATTCTACAGGGAAGGTTTAATCTCAGTCAATTGAATTTAGAAATACCTACATGAGTAACAGAATTTTTAAAATTCTGTACCCCTAAATAGTTGTCAAAATTATATAAATTATTAACAAAAACTGATGATTCAGTTTCCTCCCCAATCGCAAAGTGGGAGCATGATCTCTCTTTCAACCTGGATCAAAATGTCTGGACAGAAATATGTTTAAATATCTTCAAAATGACTACAAGTCCCAACTTACAACTTATACACAATAAAATTCTCCATAGAACGCACAATACTGGACAAAGGATGTTCGAAATGGGCCTTACACACTCAAACATATGCACCCACTGTACAAGCAAGTCAGAGGTGAACTATATGCGTGCTCTATGGTCTTGTATACCTGTTCGGAAGTTCTGGCAGAGGATATGTGAAGACCTATCCACAGTCGTGTCCCAACTTCCCCCAGACTGTGCATTTTAGGTGACATCAGTGAATTAGTTATGAAGGCAAATATATCACATAGTTCTTACTGCCTTGTGCATCACTAAGAAAACTATCCTCATTAATTAGTAGTCAAAAAATAAACTGTGTATTACTCAATATAGAAATTTATTAGTAGATCACATTAGTTTAGAGAGAATGTCTGCTTCTTCTAAAAACCAATTGAATGAATTTGACTCTCTCTGGCTCCCACTGATCAGCTCCATTACTTAGTGGGGGTGGTTGGCTGTGGGATGATAAATAGACTAGTTTATATATAGCACTTTTCTACTCTAACGGCACACTCAAAGTGCTTATACAACATGTTTGCATTTACCCATTCACACCAGCACTTCCATATGTAGCTAAGCGCTTACTGTCTAACATTCACACTCCAACAGAGAGCAACTTGGGGTTTAGTATCTTGCCCAAGGATACACACAGCCTGGCGCAGCCGGGAATTAAACCGCCAACCTTCCAATTAGTAGGTGACCTGCTCTACCTCCTCAGCCACAGGTGCCCCGCTGCTTCCGGGGTGCTTTTCGGGTGGCCGGGGGTGGACTCTGAGGGCCTATGTGTGTCCAGTGGACTTGCCTCTCCTTTTTAATTGCATTACAGTAATAATTCACAACACATCCTGGGGGACAGACCTGCTACCCAGAGGCTGATGAGATGGGTTTGCTGAGGCACTCAGGTCCTCACTACTGTCTGCTCCTCAATTTTAATTGCACCTTAGAAATTAAGGGATTCGGAGGGACAGTGTGGGCGAGCAGTGACGATAGGTAATATTCCCCTTAATATTAACAGAGCCCTATACACTTCATACATTCATAAACATTAATTGGGGGGGGTGGCTGTGGGCGTGGGTGTGTCATCCTACACCCCTATTCCCTACACCTTGCCTGGGATGGGGGTTGGGTGGGGCTTCGTGGGCCTGGCTGATGATGTCCTGGGGTCACTGTTGACCCTGGGGGGGTGTCCACTCGCCCCTGCCTCAGAGGGTGGGTGGATGTGGATGAATGTGTGTCGTTGTGCATTTGTCACAGTCTTTATCTTTGTTTGTGGGTGTATATGGATGGGTGAATGCATGTTGTTGTCGTCGGAATGTGTGGCCACGGGTCTTCAGTGCTCTTGATGGGTTGCGAATAGTGTCCTGGATCTTTCTCTATCTGTCTCTGGCTTCTGGTGGGTGGAGCTGCGGCTTTCCACCCTCATTAGTAAGTACATTTCATGACATGGACACAGACACTCACACTTACTCATGCAGTCACATTGCTGGTTTGTGTAGCCATGCTTTGTTTCTGTTTTGTTTTTTCCTTATAAACTTATTTTTCTAAGTATTGTTTTTTTTTCTTTTTGTATGATGTTTTTTCTTCTTTTACAAGTGCAGCAGTTGATGAACTATTGTGGTTTATTTGCTTGTGCTCTGTTCTCACTATTTTCTTATTTTCAAGATGTGCAAAGCTGTCATCTAAGCGAAGTGCCTACTGTGAAGAATCTAAAATATAAAACATATTTTGGTTTGTTTACACTTTTTGTTTACTAAACAATTCCAAGTGTATTCATATTTTGAATGGCTTTAGTATTAATCTACAATGCAGACAATTATTAAATATTGAAAAGCCACTGAATTAGAAGGTGTGTCTAAACTTTTGACTGGTGCTGTATAAGCCCTTCATAAATCTTGTTGAATACAGTCTATTTACCAATATGAGCAATATTATATTACACATAATAAAAAAACACAAACATCGCAAATCACTTTTTGGCACAACAGAGGCTTCTGTCTGCTGTCCGTAAAGGTCTGAGCTGCTGAAAATCAGTAATTGTGACAATAATGGGAATAAATAAGCATGAGGTGATAATAAGGTGATATGTAAATATACTGCTCAGGTAATATGTACACACTGATTAATTTTGTTGTTAATTAATCTCATCAGAAGAGGATTATTTTGTCAGCTTTTGTGTTTTAGTAGTGCAACAATAACAGACCTCAGATAATATCTTGTAGGCAATGATCAATTGATCATTTGTTTTCTAGTCAAACGTGGCTTTTTTGTCATTGAAAGTAATTTTTTATTATTGTTTGCCAGGAAGAAAGAAGTTCTAAGTAATTTGTTAGTTTTACAGTAGTTAGATGAATTATCATTTGACCCAGAAATAACTATTTCATATATGCAAGTGAACTGAACCGAAATTCACCAAACTGTGACTTCTGTATCACAATATGAACTGAACCATGGAATTTTTTTTTACCATTACACCCATAGTCCATGGCTATTTACCCTCTCTAGCTATAAAAGAAGCCTTTTCATAAAATTGCTGGTAGCACACATAAATAGTTCATTTTTAATGAGTCCCTGTTTTGAAAGCTGAACTTTAATATATAAATTGAATCCCTTCCTAGGATTCTGTGGGGTCACGATTCAATAGATTGCACTTATATTCCATTAAGTGGAGAACTGGTTGAACTAGAAGGCAACTTTGTGAATCTACTGTGAAGGAGCTGTGGGTCTCTCATGCATGATTTATCACCACAACAGTTAAAAGTAGTCAAGGATGTGAACAAAATGTTTGAAGGGTTCCACAGCTGAAGCTTTGTGGATCCTGATTGGGGTGTGCCCTCATAGATAATGACTTAACTAACAGGGTACCTCTGGGAGTGGGCAGCTTTCATCAAAGCCTGTGTGGACAATGTTTCTCAAAGACTATGGGCACCTGTGGGTGAGTCATGCAGGCCCTGCTGCCCAGACAGGCTGCAGGGCCACAGTTTCTCATCAAGGTTAGTCAACTTACAAGGCTGGAGAAGCTAATTGCATGGTTAATATGTAGGATGTCCCTTGATACACAGCTGTTGTAGTCATCCAAATAAACCCTGTTATTAGGAGACGTCTAAAAGGAGCAACATCAAAAAAAGGGGGGAGTGGTGGCCTAGAGGAGAAGAGTGCCGTTTGTGACTGAGAGGATGCTGTGTGTGTGTGTGTGTGTGTGTGTGTGTGTGTGTCTGTGTGTGTGTGTGTGTGTGTGTGTGTGTGTGTGTGAGGATGTTGGTTCAAATCCCCGGACTGCCATGTACTGGAAAAATGGGATTTCCACCCTTGAATGAACTGAAATGGATTGGAAACCATGTGGAATCCAAACCATCGGGGGTGAAAAGCCCCAGAGCACCCTCGGACCGGCACTGGTATTGGAATATTGAAGTGCTACCTATCTCTACAGTGAAGGCAGTCTTTGTCTTCAGTTCACTTACAAATGAAACTGTTGTTGCACCACTGAAACTCCGGCCAATACTTTACTGAGTTGTGGTCCGCATATCACTTCTACTCTGAGGCTACAAACTCAAGACAATCAAGAAGATGTCACCTTACAAATAGAGTTTCTTACATGCATTTTGGCCTTACAGTATTTCTGTTAGAAGTTATGGCAGGTCACTGGCAATTTTTGTTTATGTTAAAGGTCATTTTAAATAACAGTAATTGTGATATACTGTGAGACATGAAAGGTGAACCCTTTTTAATCATAATTATTTGAATTCATGCAGACAAATAAATGTCAAAATTTAGGATTTTTAAACAACTTATGTGTTAAATTGATGCTGGTCTTTTCTGGCTTACTAATTCTACAAGAAGTGATACAAATACCCTTTCTTAAGGATGGGCAACTCAATGCAATGGGAAAGACATAGAGGAGCAATTAAAAACAAACCTCTTGGCCTATTGTTTTTATAATTACTTAAAATAGCATATACATCTAGCTAGATAAAATGGCTGACAGTAGAGCTCTACATATTTCTATGTGCTTGAAAATATATACATGAGTATGACCTGACCTGATTGGGAAAAAAGTCAGGGGTTCTATGTAAAAGCAGTCTTGTGGTGGCTCTCAACTGAACAAACCTTTTTTCACTCAGATGTTATAATTCTGTAACACTGTGAGCATGGATTGAACTTTTACACTCTTCTGCATGTATTGTCCAAACACAACCCATGGCCCGCGGGTGCCTGCAGCTTTTGGAATCAATATTTCAGTGTGCTGAGGCGTCGCTCAGCCTCCATCCACCTGGAACACTGCCAACACCCAGTTTCATCAACCCACAGTGCATGGCTTCTGCCCACACACACATATTCACTGGAGCATAAATAGTCAGAAGCAGAGTGATTGTGCCTCTTTGTATTGTCTTGCCAGGTGGATATGCCATGTAAAATACAACCTATTGGTTTTAGAATTTGTTGAAGTAATTTACATTGTTTTAAAATGAAAAATATTTGCCATTTTGCCTTGTTCAACAGCAGTCGGTTTTGCTGACGGGCATGATAAGCAGGTACTTTCAGTATGCATTAAAGATCCAGTAATGGTCCTGCACAAGATTTTCTGGAGGTTGGTGGATTGTATTCAGATAATTATGTTCTTCAGCTGCAGTTGCAATCATTAACCTTCCAATGGAAAATAAATTCTCAAAAACTCTCTAGATCAGTGATAACTCACTTTTACATCCCTTTTTGAGAGCCATTGCTAACTTAGCTATCAAATACTATCAGTTCTTTTAGTGGAAACAGTGAGTTTTAGTGCAAAGAATGCTGTCTGTCATCTAATATTAGATTTGGAGCTAATGTTTTTCAGTATTTAGAATGAAAAATTACTGCTAATGGTTGAAAAAGTGCTGATTCTTTTCCTGTTATGAGGGAATTTTTCCTTACCACTGTTGCCAAGTGCTTGCTCATAGGAGATAAGGTGATTGTTGGAGTTCTCTCTGCCTTATTAGATAAAGTGTCTGTT
Organism: Amphilophus citrinellus; assembly: GCA_013435755.1. Lineage (NCBI taxonomy): Eukaryota > Metazoa > Chordata > Actinopteri > Cichliformes > Cichlidae > Amphilophus > Amphilophus citrinellus. The sequence goes on along the minus strand of CM024210.1, from coordinate 33,764,981 downwards.
CTACTGCCAAAACTAATTCAGCTGAAAAACTACCAAAAATTGGTGGATCTGCCCATTCAGGTTTGAGTAGAAAGGCAAATGTCTGTTTTAATCAGGCCCTGCGACAGGCTGGCAACCTGCCAGGCAAATGGGAACCACGAAGAGGCCGCTAGGAAAGCTGCAACCTCCAAGTACCTGCAAAGAGTAAGGCAAGTACTGAAGAGTCAGCTGCATAGGAAGAACAAGATCTGGGCTATCAACACCTATGTCCTGCCAGTCATCAGATACCCTGCTGGGATAATAAGCTGGCCAAAGGAGGGAATAGAAGCCACTGATGTCAAGACAAAAAAGCTCCTTACCGTGCATGAAGGGTTTCACCCCAAATCCAGCACCCTGAGACTGTACGCTAAGCAGAAGGAAGGAGGCCGAGGACTAGTGAGTGCCAGAACCACTGTCCTAGATGAAACAATGAAGATCAATGAATACATCAGGAAGATGGCCACAAAGAATCATGTGCTTTGTGTGTATCTCAGGCAGCAGAAACCCGAGAAAGAAGAAGAAGAAGAGGAAGAACAGGAACCATCATATATATATATATATATATATATATATATATATATATATATATATATATATATATATATATATATATATATATATATATATATATATATATATATATATATATACACACACACAAATGAGTCTTACATTAGACAATGTCCCAAACAGTTTCCCCTGCCACTGGATTTTAATAACTTATACAGATTTATAGCAGCTGTGTTCAACAGTGAAAACAGGAAATATGCCACTCTATACTTACAAACACAAAAATATTGGTTTGACAAAATGGAGGTACCTGACCCTGTAAAATTTGCTCAATAATTTATGGCAGATGTAGTAACTGTAAAATAAAATGTGGTGTGATGATGGTGTACAGGGTATACTAGTCTTTGCTGAAAAATTTTAAATGCCAGGTATGATGGCCACATAACCAAAAACACATTTTACCTTAAGCCTTCTGTGTTTTGACAGAAGTCTGTTTGTGTTCACACTGTCAGGCTCACAGTGTGCTGTAATCCTAGTCAGAAGACAGCCACACAAAGCGAAGCTGTGAAAAGACTTTGCCGTTACTATCTTGTTCTGTGTTTGTGCATTAGCATGAAAAGTGAGTGTTTCTTCATAAATATTTCCTCACTTTTGTCTGCTTTGCAGTATGCATACACCATGTGTTACTGCAGAAGAAAAACTGTGAAGATGTCAGGTTAAATGATGTGCCCATTTCGGCATCACTTGCTTAGAGAAACTGTGAAATAAATACATCAATACAGCTGTTTTTAGCAGGAGCTCCTTTGGAATAATCATTTGAAATGACAATGTGGAAGACTTCTTTCCTGCTTGATTTGGCCGTGGGAACAACAAATGCAGTTCAATTCAATTCAATTCAATTTTATTTATATAGCGCCAAATCACAACAAACAGTCGCCTCAAGGCGCTTTGTATTGTGTAAAGACCCTACAATAATATGGAGAAAACCCAACAGTCGAAATACGATGCCCTATGAGCAATCGTTTGGCGACAGTGGGAAGGAAAAACTCCCTTTTAACAGGAAGAAACCTCCAGAAGAACCAGGCTCAGGGAGGGGCAGTCATCTGCCGCGACCGGTTGGGCTGAGGGGAGAGAGACAGGACAAAAGACATGCTGTGGAAGAGAGCCAGAGATTAATAACAATTAATGATTAAATGCAGAGTGGAGTATAAACAAAGTAAATAAGGTGAATAAAAAGAAACGTGATGGGAACCCACCCCCAGCAGCCTAGGCCTATAGCAGCATAACTAAGGGATGGTTCAGGGTCACCTGATCCAGCCCTAACTATAAGCTTGATCAAAAAGGAAAGTTTTAAGCCTAATCTTAAAAATAGAGAGGGTGTATGTCTCCCGAATCCAAGCTGGGAGCTGGTTCCACAGAAGAGGGGCCTGAAAGCTGAAGGCTCTGCCTCCCATTCTACTCTTAAGTATCCGAGGAACCACAAGTAAGCCAGCAGTCTGAGAGCGAAGTGCTCTATTTGGGTGATATGGGACTATAAGGTCTTTGAGATAAGATGGGGCCTGATTATTCAAGACCTTGTATGTGAGGACAAGGATTTTAAATTCTATTCTAGATTTAACAGGGAGCTAATGAAGAGAAGCCAATATGGGAGAAATCTGCTCTCTCTTTCTAGTCCCTGTCAGTACTCTAGCTGCAGGATTTTGGATCAGCTGAACGCTTTTTAGGGAGCTTTTAGCCTGATAATAATGAATTACAATAGTTCACCCTAGAAGTAATAAATGCATGAATTAGCTTTTCAGCATCAGTCTGAGAAAGGATGTTTCTAATTTTAGAAATATTGCACAAATGCAAAAAAGCAGTCTTACACATTTGTTTAATATGTGCATTGAAGGACATATTCTGGTCAAAAATGACTCCAAGATTTCTCACAGTGTTACTGGAGGCCAAAGTAATGCCATCCAGAGTAAGTATCTGGTTTGACACCATGTTTCTAAGATTTGTGGGACCGAGTACAAGAATTTCAGTTTTATCTGAATTTAGATGCAGGAAATCCGAGGTCATACAGGCCTTAATGTCTTTAAGACATTCCTGCAGTTTAACTAATTGATGTGTGTCATCTGGCTTCATTGATGGGTAAAGCTGAGTATCATCTGCATAACAATGAAAATTGATGCAATGTTTTCTAATAATACTGCCTAAGGGAAGCATGTATAATGTAAATAGAATTGGTCCTAGCACAGAACCCTGTGGAACTCCATAATTAACCTTAGTGTGTGAAGAAGACTCCCCATTTACATGAACACATTGGAGTCTATTAGATAAATATGATTCAAACCACTGCAGTGCAGTACCTTTAATACCTATAGCAAGCTCTAATCTCTGTAATAAAATGTTATGGTCAACAGTATCAAAGCTGCACTGAGGTCCAACAGGACAAGCACAGAGATGAGTCCACTGTCAGAGGCTGTAAGAAGATCATTTGTAACCTTCACTAATGCTGTTTCTGTACTGTGATGAATTCTGAAACCTGACTGAAACTCTTCAAAAAAACCTATTCCTCTGCAGATGATCAGTTAGCTGTTTTACAACTACTCTTTCAAGAATCTTTGAGAGAAAAGGAAGGTTGGAGATTGGGCTATAATTAGCTAAGACAGCTGGGTCAAGTGATGGCTTTTTAAGTAGAGTTTTAATTACAGCCACCTTGAAGGCCTGTGGTACATAGCCAACTAATAAAGACAGATCATTTTTAAGATTGAAGCATCAATAATTGGAAAGACTTCTTTGAACAGTCTAGTAGGAATGGGATCTAATAAACATGTTGCTGGTTTGGAGGAAGTAACTATTGAAGTTAACTCTGAAAGATCAACTGGAGCGAAAGAGTCTAAACAAATACCAGCAGTGCTGAAAGCAGCCGAACATGAAGATAAGTCTCTGAGATTGTTATGAATAATTTTTTCTCTAATGTCAAAATTTTATTTGTAATGAAATCCATGAAGTCACTATTAGTTAAAGTGAAAGGAATACTCGGCTCTACAGAGCTCTGACTCTTTGTCAGCCTGGCTACAGTGCTGAAAACAAACCTGGGGTTGTTCTTATTTTCTTCAATTAATGATGAGTAGTAAGATGTCCTAGCTTTACGGAGGGCTTTTTTATAGAGCAACAAACTCTTTTTCCAGGCTAAATGAGCATCTTCTAACTTAGTGAGACGCCATTCCCTCTCCAGCTTACGGGTTATCTGCTTTAAGCTGCACATTTGTGAATTATACCACGGAGTCAGGCACTTCTGATTTGAAGCTTTCCTTTTCAGAGGAGCCACAGTATCCAAAGTCGTACGCAGTGAGGATGTAAAACTATTGACGAGATAATCGACCTCACTAGGAGCAGAGTTTAGGTAGCTGCTCTGCACTGTGTTGGCACATGGCACTGAAGAGCATAACAATGAAGGAATTAGATCCTTAAACTTAGTTACAGCACTTTCAGAAAGACGTCTACTGTAGTAAAACTTATTCCCACACAACAAGGGCTGGGCAGAATATTGAAGATATTAATACATTTCAAACTGTAAATTTTATATAAGATATAAAAAAAATGACCGTATTGTATACTCAAAGATGGTTAATATTAGTTGTGATGGTTACCACTCACATGCGTTCTAAACCAACAGCATTTTACCATTAAAGAGCTAGCCCCCTTAACTTCCCCCTTAAATTCAGTTCAATTCAGATTTATTTATATAGCACCAAATCACAAGAAACACTTGTCTAAAGGTGCTTTATATCGTAAGGTAAAGACCCTACAATAATTACAGAGAAAACCATCAAAAACCATCAAAACAATCAAAATGGCCCCAAATGAGGAAGCACTTGTTGACAGTGGGAAGGAAAAACTCCCTTTTAACAGGAAGAAATCTCCAGCAGAACAAGGCTCAGGGAAGGGCAGTTATCTGCTGTGAATGGTTGGGCGTGACCTTTTTTTTTTTTTTTTTTTTTAGCCTCATTGTCTTTACTCTGGCATACAAGTGCTAAATTGCCTCTACTCTCCACATTAACTCTGGAGTGATTAGGGGAGACTGAAAAAACAACATTTGGATAACAGTTCTGAAAAAAATCCTGACACTTCATGTCATTTCTTGACATTACATTAACTCGATATGCTTCACAGGGGTGAAGCTTCGTTCTACTGACATTACTTCTTGTGCAAACAGAAAGATGAGAGCCTTTAGTTCCCACAAGAGCCTACATTTGCCTCATTTCCACTAGTACCTACTCAGCGCAGCTCGACTCGACACAAGATTACACGGTCTTGTTTTGTTTCAGTTACAAGCGAGTACCACCGCAGTGTGGGTGGAGTCGATATAGTAACACGAGCAGTAGTCTCTCGACTTAATTTGGTATGCGACTTAAACACAACGTCTACACTGCTGTGCTGTGCGATGGTACCCGTGCGCATCCATTAGCTCAGAGACCTCACGATAAACTTTCTCACTTCTCGTCGCTTCATCTAGCTCCCTCTGGATTCTCTCATGTGTCACCAAGTAGTGATGGGCAAAGCGAGGCTTTGTGAAACACAGAAGCGTTTGAAGTATTTGTGCCGGAATTGTATCGAGGCTTCGAAACAATCTGAAACTCATTTACACAGTGACACCTGCTGGACAATTTGGTTATTGCAAAATCTCTATAATGCTTTCTTAATGAAACAATGACACAGACACGTTGATGAATGAATCGATATTCATAAGCTTACACTTCTAAATCTTGTTTATTTTCCCACCAGTGTACTACACAGACCAACAAAGGGTGCAAGTGCTCCTTGATAAGCAAACTCAGCATTTTTGTTTGTACTTCCATCTGGAAGTTTCTTGTATTTAAATTTCCCATCCAAATTGGACAGTCTAGCCTTCATATCAGCGTGACCTGCCCTCACCTCAGCGTAGCTCATGTCGCCTAGGAACCGTGACAGTGCGAAGCACAGCTGTGTAAAAGCAGCTGGTTAAATAGAGAACAAACTTTTGCTCCTTTTTGTGGTTTAAATCTTGAATTTAAAATAAGCTGTTAAAATAAGCATAACACATTTCAGCATCAAGGAATACAGCTGAGCAAATGATTAATTTCCAACTATATTAAGTGAGACATTAACATTTAATTAAAAATGTTTAATAAACATTCTGATGCTTAATTTTAATTTCAGCCAAACCGATTTAATCAGGAACAAATGAAACACTGAAACAAACCAAACACCAGCCGTTAGAGATCATATGAGTGAGCTATATCCGTGTTTAACTTCCACTCAGCGGCGAAAACCAGCGGGGGGTTGAAAATGATGTTACGGCAGTCGGGTGTTCTCTCCGACTAAAGCGAGCCTCGATAGCCCGGCCAGCTGACAGCTAGCGAGGCGAGCTGCTGGTAGAGCAGCGGGAACAGATAGCCCTGAAAACAGTGGAGCACTTTCTGCAAATAAGCGATACGAATTTGGATACAGCTCATCACATTCTGCGTCGATATAATCTGTATGCCTGGAACTCGTGCAGTGAGAAACGTTCAATGGTGCAAAGTGCGATTAAAATGCGTTAAATTTTTTAAGTCATTATTTTCCCTGTAATTAATTAATCGTAATTAACGCGTATATATATATATATATATATATATATATATATATATATATATATATATATATATATATATATATATATATATATATATATATATATATTTATAGACATTAAAAGTCATATATAGACATTAAAAGCTGTTCATCAGCTGAGCTGGATGTGTCCTACCAGGGAGTTAAACCAATATAATGAAAGAGAGAAATAAATATGTATATATATATATATATATATATATATATATATATATATATATATATATATATATATATATATATATATATACTTTAAAACTTTACAACAACAAAAGTGCATACAATATCTACTCCTCTTGCTCTTTGATTGTTTCTGTCCATAGTGAAACCTCAACGACCAGGGCTCCTTGTACTGGCTTATATTGGTTTCTTCACATCATTAGCCACATGTGTAATCAATTTTGAGTTGCTGTGTTTAAGTTAAGACACCTGCGCTTTCACTGAGTTTCAGTTTTGCTACCTGTGCTTACCATCATGCAACCCAAGTGCATCGCAGTGCAAAATGTGTTTTAGTGAGTGAAAATATGTTTGTAAGTTGTGTCTAACTAGGTGAAAAGTGCTTAAGGTTATGCCAAAAAGGTGACCATTTCAATAAATGGGTTCAGGTCACTGAGCATTTGGTCCAGAGAACAGGGTTTAGTGTTTTGGCAATTGAGAAAAACTGTAATCTCTGGCTCTCTTCCACAGCATGCCTTTTGTCCTGTCTCTCTTCCCTCAGCCCCAGGCAGTCTCAGCAGATGACTGCCCCTTTCTGAGCCTGGTTCTGCTGGAGGTTTCTTCCTGTTAAAAGGGAGTTTTTCCTTCCCACTGTCACCAAGTGCTTGGTCATAGGGGGTCGTTTTGACTGTTGGGTTTCTCTGTAATTATTGTAGGGTCTTTACCTTACAATATAAAGCACCTTGAGGTGACTGTTGCGATTTGGCACTATATAAATAAAATTGAACTGAAATGTTTTCCCTTCCATGGCTCCAGATTGCATGCTAGACTAAAGACTATTAATAGGGCTTGAAAAAATACAACATGCTTTTGGTCCCCTTTTTTGATAGTTTTGCCTTCATACAAAATATTTTTATATATAGCTAATTTATCTTTGTGCAATAAATTCTTCATAGCTAAAACAACACTGAAGCTCCTGGACTTCTCAATTTTTTAACATTTTTGGTAGGCGAGAAACCAAACCATGCAAGTAACTTGGTGTTTGATGGGTCAAAAGCTTAACCTATGAATAGATTCTGCATAGAATGCACTGTTCAGGAAAAGGTAGTCTCTTTTTAATAACATTCTTATTCAAATGAGCAAGCCTAATGTCTGTCTGAGGTTCCAGTGGCTAAAACACATTTCCAGCACAGTACAGACCATGTTTCATCCATATAAGTTATTCCACTGTGCAGATTTTCATGTGCTGTATTATGAGCCAATAAGTAAGCCCTCTTAGGATCAGTAACAGGTCATATGCCTCAATGTCTAATTGATTGGATAATTGAGAAATACACTTGCAATCAGGTGATTTTTTTTCTCATAATGAGAAATCACGCAAATTGGAAAGGCACACATGAAAGTCCCAGCCCATTAAGTCAAACGACCTTGATATGAGACAGAAAAATCGAAGGTTCGTACTTTCACATTCTATTTCTTGTATTTTTGCCCTGATGATTCATGCTGAAAGGAATGGGATAAAATTGAATTCATAGTCTGCTCACATTAGCTCCACTCTCATTACATCAACAGCTGCTTTTAGAGCACACAAGATGAAGCTAATTTCAAGATTGCATTGATTTTGTGTTCTGGTTCAGTAAACGTCATCTCGGAAAGCAGCGCCTCAATTTACTTGTTCAGGAAACTACAACTACTTTTCCTCTGAAATGATCAGTTCCATATACAATATATTGAAAGCTCAGTGAATGAATGGCATGAGTCACAGTCCTCTTTAGCACATCTGCAGTGTTAGGGATTTTAGCAAGATGTAACACTGAACCACTGTCCAGCTTATGATGTCAGCTCTTAATAAGAATCCCGATAAGCTCCTTCCTGTTTGGTAGCAGCAAAGTGCTGTGATAATCATGAAGATATCCAAAGATGCAAAACTGCTTGGCATTCTTACTTGAAAGATATTTTTTTAAAGGCTTTGGAGAAAGATTATGCATAGTGGAAGCATGTTCTTTGGTCAGATAAGATGAAACTACAGCTCTTTGGCCATAGCAACACTGCTTATGTTTGGAGAAAGAGGGACATACAACCCAAAGAACACCCCAAAGATACCCAAAACATACCACACTGCTGGTGAAAAAATACCCCCAGGAGACGAAAGTGAACATTACTGACTGGACTGGCCTACACAAAGCCCTGACTTGAATCTTCATTGAAAATCTGTGGGGTGAACTGAAGACCAAAGTCCATGCCAGAAGACCATCAAATCTGGAGGAGCTTGAGAGATTTGCCCAAGAAGAACGGCCTGGGATTGCTCAGGAGACATGTGAGACTTGTTGAAATCTATAACAAATGACTGCAAGGTGTTTTTATCCAGCAAAAAGGATACACAACTGACTAGGAGGACACCAGGAGGACTAATAATTTTGACTCTGGTAGATTTTGTTTTTGTGAAATAATTTTGTTTCTGTGTGCAAAGTAAAATAATGTAATTATCCAAAATAAAACTAGGATGCTTGGATAAGCTGGGTAAATAATGCATTTCTCTGTTTGCTCTGTTTACCAGCACTTAGGAGATACTTAAAAAAAATTAATTAGGTGACTAATAATTCTGTCCTCATCTGTATGAGTCAAATAACTTCATTTCTTCCATTTCAAAACTTTTGTATCCAACCTGCTCAATTGCTGTGCCAAGAGGAGCTCTATTGGAGGCTCCTCTTGTTAGTCTCTGTCTTTGTTTCTTTATTCACGTTTAAATGGTATGGCCCAACAACACCAGAGTTGAGAGGCAGTAAGGGGCAGAAGAAATGTTTGGGGGGAGGGGGGAATGGGTAAAAAGAGACAACAAAACAGAAAGGGTGAGGGGACAGTCACCAACTGCTGCATCTGTAAAAAAAACGCACACAAAAAAAGAACAAACAGCACCTGAAAGAGAAGTATGCAAGAACAAAAAACAAACACACACTCTTGTTCTGTTGCATGAGTGTGTGTGTGCATGTGTGTGTGTGCGTGTATGTGTGCATGTGTGTGTGCTTGTGTGTGTGTGCGTGTGTGTGCATGTTTGTGTGCATGTGTGTGCGTGTGTGTGTGCATGCGTGTGTGCGTGCATATGTGTGTATGTATATGTGTCACCCAAGAGCACTGAAGTCCTGACAACACACATCCCAAGGACAACCGCTCTCATCCACACCCTCCCCCCAAAACCCTCGATGACTAATGTTCAGATAAAATTGAGGGGCAGACAGCAGTGAAGAGGTGAGTGAGGTCACCTCAGGAGTCCCACCGCTCAGCTTCTGGGGAACATACCTGCCCCCAACACCCTATGTGTATAGTGATGTGTGGTGAGCTGTAATGTCTATAGTGTAATTAAAAAATGAGGGGTGGGTGGCCATGCGAAACAGCGAGCAAAGCCAAGTTAATGGCCCTACCCACTGTAGCCTATGTGCCACACGTGCCCTCCATCACTCACTGTGTGATTGATGTGTTGTTTGGGGGAGTGGCACCCACCACTGCAAGCACCCCAGGTCCCACACCCCAAGATCACAAGACAGTACCTACCCAAGTTCCGTACCACCAACCAGGGAAGACCCAAAGGCAGGGCTGGACTAGTAATCTGGCGTATCGGGGGCCGATGCTGTTGGATTTTTTTCTTCCCTTTTTTTTTTTTTAAGAGACCGGCCCACAATTGAGAGGGGGCGGCCCATTGGCCCATCTTCAATATAGACAGTGAACTGAACCAATCAGGATATAGGACGAAAGCGGCCCCACCCTTTCTCTGCGTGGTCCCCTGTAACTCCCGCTAGTTTGACTGTTGAGCGTGTGTGCTGGAGGAGAGGCAACATGGATAAACTGAAGCGGCAGAAAGGGGGTGCGGAGAAGTTACGTGTGAAGAAATTGAAGAGTGTCACTATACATGCTACAAAATGTATAAAACTCACAGGCATGTTCACTGCTGTAGCCTCCACGTCCTCTGTAAGAGCAATGCTCCAGCAACAGCAGGCTGTAGGTGAAAACAGCAGCAGCGGACAGGGAGAGGAGCAGCCAGAGATGCAGGCTTTTGAAAGGGAAACCGAGGGACAATGTGAGCGGGAAAGTGTAGTACGTAAGCAGGTAGTAACGTTAGGATAATACAGGGACTTTGAGGTGATGGAGGTAATGTTAGCTCTATTACATGAGAATGATGAGCAATGGTGATTGATTAGTATCAATATTTATTGGTATTTGCATACTTCCCAAAATCTGGCAGCCACAGCACCTTAATATGATAAAATAGCAAACGGTCAAGGTTGAGAAGTGTTGGATGAGCAGCAAGGCTACATCATAGATATTTAGGTTAAAGATGTGTTGAAAGGTTGCATAGTAGTTTGAATTTGTAACCTCTATGCTGTGGTTAACATGTTTTAAAAAGCACTCAAACAAGTGAAATAACAGATTTTAAAACTGTTAAATGGTAAGTAAAAGCTTTGCAATGTAAGCATTACTAAAGTAATGCTTAAATTGCATTAATTTAATTAATTGCTTAATTACTTTAGTAATTACACATCAGGAACAGGTATGTGAGTCAGCCTCCTGCAGCAGCTGGTTCAGTAGTGTCTATGTTTCAGCCTTTTAGTTGGTGGTGGCATTGTGCTGAAATGAGATAACAAAACATGTTGGCTAGTTTAGCTAACTTCTAGACAAAGTTAGCAGTTAAATATTGGACGAGTGACCATCCCAGGATTAAGATGACAGAAAAAAATTTGGTTTCTATTATGAAAGTAAACTGACAACAAGGCATTATAAACAACCATATTCACAGACACATTCCCAACAGACCGTTTTACCTCATTCAAAAGAGTTTCTGACTCCTGCCGCTGTCTCCGCCTCCCAAATACACCTAAACACACTGTTCAGAGGGGGGCGGGGGAGCACAGTGACATAACACAATACATGTTTCACATTGTCCCTTCAAAATAAAAGCACGCGAGTTATAGATTCAGTATTTTTTTCCTCCGCAGTGTAATTTTTGGGTAGGACAAATGCGCTTGGCTCCAATACTGGGGGGGACATGTCCCCCCCGTCCCCCCCGGTTCCTAGCCTATGACTGTAATTGATGCTTCTTATTCAGATGACTGTATTCGTAGACAGTTTTGAGACTGTTACATCACACTGATCTGTATGAAGCTTCAGACACAGAACACACATATCACAGTGCTTTGTACTGTGGGTAAAGACCCTACAATAATACAGAGAAAGCCCAACAGTCAAAACGACCCCCTATGACAGGGGTATTCAAATAAAATTTAATGAGGTCCAGTCAGACAAAATGAGGCCAAGGTCTGGAAGTCCAACTATTTAATCTGATTCTTGCTGGTACTATGACAAAACGCACACACACATACATACATACATATATATATATATATATATATATATATATATATATATATATATATATATATATATATATGATATGTGTGTGTGTACTATTGCCTGCCTGGATAAGGCAGAAATTAGAATCAGTTGACAATGTAAATGAAATCTACGGTCATAAGCAGTGTTTTCAAGCTGTGCTGTGTTGTTGAACTTGAGCAGAATAACATGAAACACAATTAGTGAATCTCTCTTTGCTTTTAATTGGGATATTTTATAACGAGCACACTGATATTAAGCGTAGCGGTGAACGTTTTAACTTGTTAACTGGCCGAACCAAAATCACCTGAAAAAACTTCGCCCTCTGGTTATTATTGGCTCTAGAAAACCCATGTCGCTACCTTTTAACTGGCCATGTCCTGTCACATGGCTTTTCGGTTGATTTTAGTGCAGCCAGTTACATGATTGGCCGAATGAGCTGTCAATCAAAATAGGAGGGTCTAGCCTGCCATATAAAATGCACTACAGCCGTCCCACTTACAGGACGTGCCTGTCCGTTAAGAAACCCTCGATCTCTGAGAGGAGAGAAGCTAGAGACTCGAGGCACCGGCATAACACGAACAGTTTAGAAACAATTTGAAATTAGGAAAAAAAGCTCTTTATTAACTGGTTAAGTCATGTTTTAGACTGCTTATTGCTAGCGGATCTATTGTGGCTCAAAGTACGGACGTGACCAGTTCTGAATGACGGCTTTACAGCAGACAGCCGCACCAACTCTTGCCGGTACTGCATACCGGCACAGAATCTTTTAGTGGTACCGTACCAGCTTACTTTCACCCCTGTATATATATATATATATAAAAAAATTTTTAAAAAATCCCAGCTTGCCCCTACAGGCGGTCTATTTTGCCCTCCAAGCTCGGGTCCTCTACCAGGGGCCTGGGAGCTTGAGGGTCCTGCGCAGTATCTTAGCTGTTCCCAGTATTGCGCTCTTCTGGACAGAGATCTCGGATGTCGTTCCAGGAATCTGGTGGAGCCACTCTTCCAGTTTGGGGGTCACTGCCCCGAGTGTTCCGATTACCATGGGGACCACTGTTACCTTCATCTTCCACAACCTTTCCAGCTGCTCTCTGAGCCCTTGGTATTTGTCGAGTTTCTCGTGTTCCTTCTTCTTGATGTTCCCGTCACTTGGTATTGCAACGTCTATCACCACGACTTTCTTCCTTTGTTTGTCCACCACTACGATGTCCGGTTGGTTAGCCACCACAAGTTTGTCTGTGTGTATCTGGAAGTCCCACAGGATCTTAGCTCTGTTGTTCTCAACCACCCTTGGGGGCGTGTCCCATTTTGACCTCGGGACTTCCAGGTCATACTCGGCACAGATGTTCCTGTATACTATGCCGGCCACTTGGTTATGGCGTTCCATGTATGTCCTGCCTGCTAGCATCTTGCATATATATATATATATATATATATATATATATATATATATATATATATATATATATATATATATATATATATATATATATATATATATATATATATATATATATATATATATATATGTGTGTAAAAAAGGTTTTGTTAGTTTTCAGAGCATTACTTTTTATATTTGGTTTCATGCTTAGTTTTAGTTTAGTTTTAGTCAGTTTTAGTTTTTCATACTTTGTCAGGTGCAAGAGTGACTATTGTGTAATAATAACTCGACAAAAGATACCATTTAAAAGATTGCATTCAACAACCAACTGTTCACAAAATAGCAGCATTACATGTTTAATGTGTGTAATATTAAGGAAACACATGAACATCAACAAGGAGAAACATAAAGGAAAAACATGAACTCCAAAACTGAATAAACCCTACAACAAACTTCAGCGTCAGTGCAGAACACATGGTGTAAAACATCAGAACACAGCAAATGTTGGGCAAAAACAAACTGAACTCTTTGAAGGAATCAAAGCTCAAATCCAGCTGCATCCTGATGTTCTCACCACATGAAGCTGCTTCTATTTTGGAGCTGCTCGGAGAGCTAGCTTTGCAGCCTCTGTACACAACCTACTTACAGGGGTTGGACAATGAAACTGAAACACCTGTCATTTTAGTGTGGGAGGTGGGAGATTGGACCAGCCTGGTGGCCAATCTTCATTAATTGCACATTGCACCAGTAAGAGCAGAGTGTGAAGGTTCAATTAGCAGGGTAAGAGCACAGTGTTGCTCAAAATATTGCAATGCACACAACATTATGGGTGACATACCAGAGTTCAAAAGAGGACAAATTGTTGGTGCACGTCTTGCTGGCGCATCTGTGACCAAGACAGCAAGTCTTTGTGATGTATCAAGAGCCACGGTATCCAGGGTAATGTCAGCATACCACCAAGAAGGACGAACCACATCCAACAGGATTAACTGTGGACGCAATAGGAAGCTGTCTGAAAGGGATGTTCGGGTGCTAACCCGGATTGTATCCAAAAAACATAAAACCACGGCTGCCCAAATCACGGCAGAATTAAATGTGCACCTCAACTATCCTGTTTCCACCAAAACTGTCCGTCGGGAGCTCCACAGGGTCAATATACACGGCCGGGCTGCTATAGCCAAACCTTTGGTCACTCGTGCTAATGCCAAACGTCGGTTTCAATGGTGCAAGGAGCGCAAATCTTGGGCTGTGGACAATGTGAAACATGTATTGTTCTCTGATGAGTCCACCTTTACAGTTTTCCCCACATCCGGGAGAGTTACGTGTGGAGAAGCCCCAAAGAAGCGTACCACCCAGACTGTTGCATGCCCAGAGTGAAGCATGGGGGTGGATCAGTGATGGTTTGGGCTGCCATATCATGGCATTCCCTTGGCCCAATATTTGTGCTAGATGGGCGCGTCACTGCCAAGGACTACCGAACCATTCTGGAGGACCATGTGCATCCAGTGGTTCAAACATTGTATCCTGAAGGCGGTGCCGTGTATCAGGATGACAATGCACCAATACACACAGCAAGACTGGTGAAAGATTGGTTTGATGAACATGAAAGTGAAGTTGAACATCTCCCATGGCCTGCACAGTCACCAGATCTAAATATTATTCAGCCACTTTGGGGTGTTTTGGAGGAGCGAGCCAGGAAACGTTTTCCTCCACCAGCATCACGTCGTGACCTGGCCACTATCCTGCAAGAAGAATGGCTTAAAATCCCTCTGACCACTGTGCAGGACTTGTATATGTCATTCCCAAGATGAACTGACGCTGTATTGGCCGCAAAAGGAGGCCCTACATAATACTAATAAATTATTGTGGTCTAAAACCAGGTGTTTCAGTTTCATTGTCCAACCCCTGTAAGTGGCCAACCATTTACGCTTGTGTAGCTGGATTGTGTATGTTAATTAACTTGCGGTCGCGTGCTGGTGTTTTATATGCGGTGCAGGCTGGGACTTTTTTGGTCCTCGCTCTTTGTGCTCAGTTTTTTGGCTGCAAACATATTTGTCCCTGTTTTTCCACTTTCTTCATTTCCTCACATCCATTCCGATAATTCCAGTAGTCTCCCTCCAGGAATTTGCTGACATTTGTGAGTCCTTATATTGATGCTTTGATTATTATTCCTGATTGTTATTCTCTCACTGATAAATTCAAACACTGCAGCAAAAAAATAGCCAGAAACACACAAGGACTGAACAGGTTAATCACAACCTTGTGGGCTGTGTGGACCCGACATGTAGTTCGATTTCTCCGGAGGCACACGTCAGGTTACCTTGAAGGATCAGTGCGGTTTCTCGGCAGACAACTGCCATTACTTTGCGGACCGATGTGGTGAGCACGCACATGCATGCACACGGTTGCCCGATGGCGCTCCCAGCTTAAACTGTTAGAGCGGAAAAAAATGATTTCATATGAATCCACAAGGGTTTTAAATAAAATTATGAAAACAAAGGTAATTTTATCTATAATTTCTGTTAGTTTTAGTTAGTTTTGTAAACTCACAATACTGTTTTTTGCTTTTAATTATAGATTTTAGTTATTTCAGTGAATGAAAATGTTTTTTCAGTTTCAGTTTTCATTATTTAGTTCGTTTTCGTTAACTATAATAACCCTGTTTGTTACAAAGTTTACCAGCCGGCAGGAACCAGCTTGGTGGTATCACGTGGTATAGCCAAACTCGCATGCAATTGGTCAGTGGGTTTCCTCGGACGCTTCACTACTACCGTAAGGACTGTAAAAGCTACGCCGGTAAACCAGAAAGTGCTCAACAAGATTTTAATTAAGTGGTTATTTCTGTTTTGGTATTAGGTTCGGGTCCGCTTGAGACATCATTTCGGTCCGGATCTGGACCGAGGTCCGCCTATTGGTGATGGCTGCCCTATGAGCAAGCACTTGGCAACAGTGGGAAGGAAAAACTACATTTTAACAGGAAGAAACCTCCAGCAGAACCAGGCTCAGGGAGGGGCAGTCATCTGCCGCGACCGGTTGGGCTGAGGGGAGAGAAAAAAGGCATGCTGTGGAAGAGAGCCAGAGATTAATATCAATTAATGATTAAATGCAGAGTGGAGTATAAACAAAGTAAATAAAGTGAATGAAAAGAAACAGTGCTTTATGGGAACCCCCCCAGCAGCCTAGGCCTATAGCAGCATAACTAAGGGATGGTTCAGGGTCACCTGATCCAGCCCAAATTATAAGCTTGATCATAAAGGAAAGTTTTAAGTCTAATCTTAAAAACAGAGAGGGTGTCTGTCTCCCGAATCCAAGCTGGGAGCTGGTTCCACAGAAGAGGGGCCTGAAAGCTGAAGGCTCTGCCTCCCATTCTACTCTTAAGTATCCTAGGAACCACAAGTAAGCCAGCAGTCTGAGAGCAAAGTGCTCTATTGGGGTGATATGGGACTATAAGATCTTTGAAATAAGATGGGGCCTGATTATTCAAGACCTTGTAGGTGAGGAGAAGGATTTTAAATTCTATTCTAGATTTAACAGGGAGCCAATGAAGTGAAGCCTATATGGGGGAAATCTGCTCTCTCTTTCTAGTCCCTGTCAGTACTCTAGCTGCAGCATTTTGGACCAGCTGAAGGCTTTTCAGGGAGCTTTTAGGACAGCCTGATAATAATGAATTACAATAGTCCACCCTAGAAGTAATAAATGCATGAATTAGCTTTTCAGCATCAGTCTGAGAAAGGATGTTTCTAATTTTAGAAATATTGACAAATGCAAAAAAGCGGTCCTACATATTTGTTTAATATGTGCATTGAAGGACATATCCTGGTCATAAATAGTGTTACTGGAGGCCAAAGTAATGCCATCCATAGTAAGGATCTGGTTTGACACCATGTTTCTAAGATTTGTGGGGCCAAGCACAAGAATTTCAGTTTTATCTGAATTTAGATGCAGGAAATTAGAGGTCATCCAGGCCTTAATGTCTTTAAGACATTCCTGCAATTTAACTAATTGATGTGCTTCATCTGGCTTCATTGATAGGTAAAGCTGAGTATCATCTGCATAACAATGAAAATTGATATGTCTGTGTAGATTCTTAGTCATCCAGGTCATAGTAGTCTCTGGAGCTTGAAAAAAGGCGACTGGACTTCTTTTTGTTTCTTGAAGATGTTTCACCTCTCATCCGAAAGGCTTCTTCAGTTCTCAATCAAAATTGATGCAGTGATTTCTAATGATACTGCCTAAGGGAAGCATGTATAATGTAAATAGAATTGGTCCTAGCACAGAACCCTGTGGAACTCCATAATTAACCTTAGTTTGTGAAGAAGACTCCCCATTTACATGAACAAATTGGAGTCTATTAGATAAATATGATTCAAACCACTGCAGTGCAGTACCTTTAATACCTATAGTATGCTCTAATCTCTGTAATAAAATGTTATGGTCAACAGTATCAAAGCTGAACTGAGGTTCAACAGGACAAGAACAGAGATGAGTCCACTGTCAGAGGCTGTAAGAAGATCATTGGTAACCTTCACTAATGCTGTTTCTGTACTGTGATGAATTCTGAAACCTGACTGAAACTCTTCAGAATCAGAATCAGAAGGTTTTATTGCCATATGGGTGAACAGGTTCACAGCATTAGGAAATTGCTGTGGTACTTCGTGCTTACATAAAAACAAATAAGTATAAAAACTATAACACAATATTACAAATATACAAATTACAAACATACAGAGATATTAGAAAAATATAACTATAACACAATATTCCAAAATATACAGTGCAGAGAATAATTACGGTAAGTCATAATCATTTAGTGCAAAGCAGAAACCAGATGAATGCTAAAGTGACATAATAAAGTGACTGTAAAAATAAAAGAATGTAAACTATAGTCCAGTAATATGTACATGACAGTGCAGTGATCAGTGCAAACAGACAGATGGATAAACATAGTGTCATCAGCGTTTGTGGAGAGTGGTGGTACCAGTCTTAGGGTTATTGTTCATGAGTCCAACAGCAGAGGGGAAGAAACTGTTCTTATGGCGGGAAGTTCTGGTCCGAATGGACCGTAGCCTCCTGCCTAAGTGGAGAGGGTCAAAAAGTCTGTGCCCAGGGTGAGTCTTACAACTACTCTTTCAAGCATCTTTGAGAGAAAAGGAAGGTTGGAGATTGGGCTATAATTGGCTTAGACAGCTGGGTCAGTGATGGCTTTTTAAGTAGAGGTTTAATTACAGCCACCTTGAAGGCCTGTGGTACATAGCCAACTAATAAAGAGAGATTGATCATTTTTAAGATTGAAGCATCAATAATTGGAAAGACTTCTTTAAACAGTCTAGTAGGAATGGGATCTAATAAACATGTTGCTGGTTTGGAGGAAGTAACTATTGAAGTTAACTCCGAAAGATCAATTGGAGCGAAAGAGTCTAAACATATACCAGCAGTGCTGAAAATACCAGCATTTAACAGAATAGTGCTTCACGTCGGGTCAAATGACACATCCCACCAGGAGTCAGAATGGACTAAATACAATTTTAAACTTCTTTTTATTCTTTTAAATGACTGTGTAAAGTCTGTTGATTTGGCCCCATCCCCTCTCGTGGACACGGTGATAAGCATTTTAGCCGTATCCTTAGCCTGCACACTTGGCTTCAATCTATCTGCAGATCACTTACTTTTGACTTTATAGTCAATTTTAACCTGTTCTGGGGTCCCGTCACTTTATTTAGAAAAGACTGAATTCATCCCAATCAGCTGGGTAGTGAAGGAATTTAAATAATAAGTGTGTGTGTGTGTTGCTGTTTAAGCCTTTAGGTTTCTGCGTGTTCGTTTATCGACAGGAATGACACAAACAGGAATAAGGAGTCCAATTATTAAATTTAATAAAGCCATTTCAAACAGTTTACAGATTAATCTGGTTCAGAATTGTTGGAGCTGCCTGATGCAGTCAGTGCAGCTTCACACAAGTCTGACACCGCTCTCTATCTTAGTTCAACTTTTATACACAGACACAGTTACACAGTTATTGAAATATGCAAGCGTATAGCATGCTTATCAGTTCCTTCTTCTGTGCCCTTCATTGTCGCCTGTTAACGGCCTCATCTGGGTCCTGTAGACACAAAACATCAGACCAAAGCACACATTCTTTTCCAGTAAATCATCGGCATGTGATTTTGTTGTCTCTCTGCTATGCAGTCTTATTTCTGTCTGCTGTACAGAGTTATTTCAACACCTTCACCTTGTTGTGAATATTAATTCTGCAATATGCTACTTGATGCTATATTTCTATTTAAATTGTTATATTTATATGTCTAGTGTGCAGCTTATTTACACTTCTCCCTTCAGTAGTCAAATGTTGTTTGCAAATAGCCAATCTTGATCCAATCCTCTCCATGAACACATGCATGACCCCCCCCCCCCCCAAAAAAAAAAAAAAAAAAAAAAAACAGCAGCTCACAACACCATTCAACTCATTAGCCTTTCCAACAAGCTTTTACTGCCCCTTGTCAAAAAACAGAGATATTAGGAGTGACTGTTTGTCCCCATCTATTAAATCATAATAATGCAACAAAAGGAGTAAGACCTAAAAATGTAATTAAAATAACTACTTGCTGTCATTAAAAATAATATACTAACTAATAAACTCATCAAATGTGCCTGTCACGTCTGGCAGTTTTCACAATCAGAATGATGATCCGAATGCACTGTTGTACCAAACATATTTGCTTTTACAGGAAGAGCTCTATAAGTTTTCTATAGGCTACCCTTGCTAATGTTTATATTTTTATTTTTATTTTATTTATCCATGCCAGGTCTGACAGGCAGGAAGGAAGAGGTAAGAAGAAGAGAGACAGAGAGCGAAAGAAGGGGAAAAAAAGGGAGAAAACTGAAAAAATAATAGGAGAGCGGTAGCGCTTTGAGTGCTCTGATTGAGTAGAAAAGCGCTATATAAGAACTAGTCCATTTACCATTTACCATTTAGATACAGATACATACACATATTTACACACACACGCACACACACACACACACACACACTTGGATTTCTAAATATTGGATCAATTTCCTCAAAATTCATATTAGTGAACAACTTGATTGGTGACTTTAGCATGGATCTAATGGCCCTAACTGAAACATGGCTACAGTAGGATGAATATGTCCAAATGAATGACTCTACCTCTCCAAGTTATTTAGCACGAAGCACAGGCTGAGGTGGAGGAGTGGCAGGAATATCACAGTAGAATTTATTACTTAACCTTAAACTCAAATGCATTTTTCACTCATTTGAAAGCCTTAAATGATCAATTACTCATACACACTGGAAGAAACAAAAAACAGTTTTGTTTGTAGTTATCTACCGCCCCCCTGGCCCCTCTTCAGAATTTTTTCTTGAATATTGTATTTATCAAGATTTTCAATATTACAAAACAAATAACCTATGTAGAAGAAAACAGATTAACAAAACCAGATAAAAAAGAAATAAATACAAAAGAAAATATAGCCACAAGAGGTGATAATAGGCTCTTGCTGGCCACCGCCTCAGTGCTGGTGGTGATTTTAACCCATCTTTGCCAAAGTTTCAGGTTTTAGCACTTTAAATAGCTGCCAGGTGAAATATGGCAATGGATGTATTGGCTACTCATAGAATAAATTAAGATAAGATAAAACTTTAATGATCCCATGATGGAGAAATTTGCATACGACAGCAGGTCAAGTACAGAGAAAAATGAAATAAGATAGAATAAAATAGAAAACACTATATACATAAAATATATATCAATACACATATACACATATACATACACACATATATATGAAAACATTATATACAGATAGCAAAAACACTATATACATTTGTAGCCGGTAATTTGTACACAGTATGCATTATGGGTGGAAATGTAAATAAATAAAAATATATATGTACTATATATAAAGATACAGTGTGATGGCAGAGGAGGTAAAGTGTCCAAGTGACTCATGACATCATGATGTGTTGTACAGTCTAACTGCTGTTGGGATGAACAACCTGTGCAAGCGCTCCTTCCTGCAGTGAGGATGTTTCAGTCTCTGACTGAAGGAGCTGCTCAGCGCACCCATGGTCTCATGCAGAGGGGCAGAGGGTGATGGGGTTGTCAATAATGGATTTCACATTTGCTAACATCCTCTTCTCACCCGCCACCATCACAGACGCCAGAGGACATCCCAGTACACAGTTAGACCTCCACACCAGCTTTTCAATCCTGCTCCTGCCCCTTTCGGTCCCCCCCCCAGCAGACCACTGCATAGAAAAGGGCAGATGCTACCACTGAGTCGTAAAAAGTCTTTAACAGAGTCCTGCAGACACTGAAGGACCTCAGTCTCCTCAGCAGGTGGAGTCGACTCTGGCCCTTCTTATACAGGACGTCTGTGTTTGTAGTCCAGTCCAGCTTGTTGTTAAGGTAAACTTCCAGGTACTTGTAAGCAGGGGTGAAAGTAGTTTTAAATTCTTGCCGGTACTATTTCAAGCACACACACACACACACACACACACACACACACACACACATATATATATATATATATATATATATATATATATATATATATATATATATATATATATATATATATATATATATATATATATATATATAGCCTTCCTGGATAAGGCAGAAATTAGAATCAGTTGACAATGTGGAATATATTTTTGTTGTTAAGGAACTGAGATGTTTGCACACAATGCACACTTAACACAATTGATGACCACCTGCATTCTGGCTCTCTCCACCAATACAAAACTTCTGGAAAGTAAATAACTACCAAACTTTCTCAAACCCCAATCCCCTTGGCATCCACTGTGTTTTGGAGCTGAATGTGCTCTTGTGTAGCATAAATGAAATCTCTGGTCATAAGCTGTGTTTTTGAAATGTGCTGTGTTGTTGAAATTGAGCAGAATAACATGAAACACAATTAGTTAATCTCTATTTTAATTGAGAGAGTTTGTAACAAGCAGACTGACATTAACCCCTTAACTGGCAGCAAAAAAAATCACCTGAAACAACTACATAACACCCTCTGGTTATTATTGGCTCTAAACAACCCATTTCATAGCCTATTAACCGGCTTCGTCTGGTCCGCTGGCCGAATGAAGTGCATTTATATGGCAGGCTAGACCCGCCCATTTTGACTGACACCTCATTCGGCCAATCATGTTAAGAAATGGGTTTCCCAGAGCCAATAATACTCAGAGGGCATCACGTAGCTTTGTCAGGTGATTTGGTGCAGCCAGTTACATGATTGGCCGAATAACGTGTCAATAAAAATGGGAGGGTCTAGCCTGCCATATAAAAGGGACTACAAACGGCCCGTCACCGGGCCCTTGCCAGTTAAGGGGTTAAACGTAGCGGTGAACGTTTTAACCTGTTAACTGGCCGAACCAAAATCACCTGAAAAAACTACGCCCTCTGGTTATTATTGGCTCTGGAAAACCTACGTCGTTGCCTGTTAACTGGCCGTGTCCTGTCCGTCGGGGCGTAGTGCATTTTATATGGCAGGCTAGACCCTCCTATTTTGATTGACACCTCATTTGGCCAATCATATTAAGAAACGGGTTTTCCAGAGCCAATAATAACCAGGGGGTGTTTTACATGATTGGCCGAATGAGATGTCAATCAAAATAGGAGGGTCTAGCCTGCCATATAAAATGCACTGCATCCGTTCTGCAGTGTTGCCAACTTGGCGACTTTGTCCCTAGATTTAGCAGTTTTTCAGACCCCCCTAGCGAGTTTTTTTCCAAAAAGCGACTAGCGACAAATTTAGCGAGTTTTAGTGGTGACGTCGGAGACTTTTGGAGAGTTTTTTTTTTAACCTTAAATCCTCCGCTATCGCCGTGTTTTGTGTACATACAGCCTTCGTACTGCGTCTGTTCAGACGCTTTGGCATCGCCTGGACCCCCAAGAGTACCTGGCTGTTGGTATGTACCGTGAGTTACGTGACTTTAATAGCTGAAGTGGGTTCGTGTCCTGTGATGCAGCTGGTGGATACGACACCGCATTGAGCGGGTGGGCCCGTTGCTGTGATACGTCAGCATATGGATTTACTGAGCTGGCTGAGATCCTGCTGACTGAAGGATGGAAGTTTGTTCATTCATTCTGTTTACATATTTTGTTATCTTACACAGGAGGAAGCACTTTGGTGAAGTCTACTTCACTGCAGACTGGCTTTTTAAAGAATCAGTCAGCCGTTTGCTGTTGTATATATTTCTGGATCTTTTCTGTTTACATTTTAATAGCACGGCTGTCAGTCTTTTGTTATGGAAGAAAAAAGCATTAATTTATTTGAGGAGCATTATTAATTAAATATGCCATTGGTTTATGTTTGAGTAATTTCTCATGTACATCTACAGCTGAATGTTAATAAAAGTGTGTGACATTTTGGACATGTAGCTTTGACTCAGAAGTGCCTTTTTGTTTATACCTTTGGGAAGAAAATAATATCAAGATATATTTCGTATATCACCATTCAGGTAAAAAATATTGAGATATTATTTTGTCCATATCGCCCAGCCGAGTAGGTTCTAAACATATTTAGGGTGTTTTTGTTCACTTTTTGTCTCTCCAAAGATGTTACTGTCATGTCCTGGGCCAGTGGCCCAGTGTTTTATTGTTTTCTTGGTATTGTTTCTGTTTTCTTGGGTTGTGTTTTGTTATTTTTTGTACTTGCCCTCAGTCACTTCTAGTTCCTTGTGTCTCCCAGTATTCTGTCAGGTTTGCGTTTCTGTTCCCTCGTCATACTTCCTGTTTATTTTGACAGTCGTCCAGCCCCTGTCTGTTGTATTCAGTTTTGCTTCCCCCTGGTCTCGTCTTAGTTATCAGTGTCACCTGTGTTCCCACCTGTTTCCTCTTCCCTCATCAGCCCTTCTGTGTATTTAAGTCCTGCGTTTTCGCTGCCTGTTGTTGCGTCGTTGATGTTACTGCCTCAAGTGTTCCCGTGTTGTGTGTGTGTCCCTGCGCCCTGGGTTTTGTTATTAGTCCTGGCACCTGTCCAGCCCCAGTATATTTGAGTTTGGTTTTTCCTTTGTAAATAAATCCACCGTTTTTCGTTACTACCTCTGTCCGAGTCTGCATTTTGGGGTCCTCTCCTGCCACACACACCTCAGACATGACAGTTACTCCTCTCTCCTACAGCTTCAATTGCAACTACATGCAAATAACCAATTATGCAAATTAGATGATGACGTCATATAGCGACTTCTGGCGAGTTTTAGGACAGCCAATAGCTACTTTCCTTGCTGAGGAGTTGGCAACAGTGCCGTTCCACTTACGGGATGTGGTTGTCCTTGATCTCTGAGGGGAGAGAAGCTATTTGAGGCTCCAGCATAGCACGAACAGTTCAGAAACAATTTGAAATTAGAAAAAAAAGCAATTTATTAACTGATTACATTGTGTTTTAGACTGCTTATTGCTAGCGGATCTATTCTGACCCAAAGTACAGCCGTGACCGGTTCTGAATGACGGCTTTACAGCAGAAAGCCGCTCCAACTTTTGCTGGTACTGTGTACCGGCGCAGAATCTTTTAGTGGTACGCAGTACCAGACCGTACCAGCTTACTTTCACCCCTGCTTGTTAGTGTTGTAGTCAAGACCACCTAACCCGAGACCGAGACAAGACCAAGACCAGAGTATATCGAGACCGAGACAAGACCAAGACTTTTAGGGTCCAAGAACAGTCGAGACCAAGACCGAGGGAGGGCGAGACCGAGACAAGACCAAGACCAGTGCCTGATGCTACATGACCCAATAAAATGTGAAAAATGATCAAAATCACTTCTCAAATTGATCTAAAAGATCCACATTCCCATAAAATCAACCTGATATTAAACACTCACAGCTCAAATAAATATAACTATCTTTATTTAATACTCCTGGGTGACTTCCATCATTTATCACAGAATGTAAAACAATTATTCATAGTTCATCACAATAGTCTTAACTTTTCTCTGCCTTTCATAAACAATACATAAAGTTGTGTTGTTTTTAAACCAACAATCTTTGTAAAAATGGGTGCTTTTTTCAAAACCACATAGCTAAATGTGTAACACTGAAAAAATGGAAACACTCATTGACAGTAAGAATTAAAGCCTTTAATCTTACACAGATTAAAGCTGCAGTATGTAACTTTTATAAAAAAATCTGGTTTTTACATATTTGTTAAAAATGTCACCATGTCACGACAGTATGAGACCGATAATCTGCGGGAAAAAAATGGAGCTCCTCCACCTCCTCCCTGAACCGCTCCCAGTCAAAAAGAACCAATCAGAGCCAGGAGGAGGATCTTAGTCATCACTGTCAATCACTCCTCATGTATGCTGCTCAATGTAGTTGTGTGCTATACTTCAAGATTTGGTATCGATCCTATGCCAAGTAAACACAGGGCCATTATCACCGATACTGATACCAATACTTTTTAATAATTATGAAGAATTTCCATGAAGTTTAACTGGTTTGAGATTTTTTTCCTTTGGATCATTAATTAGTTAAAACCCACGATAGAATTGGGCAAAGTTTATATGTAAGTAGAAAATACTTACATATAAACTAATACTTAATAAAGTTATTGTTCTGAAACAATAGAACATTAACAAAACAATTTTCCCCATATATTGATGTCTGGAATTTTTTTTTTTCATAAATGAAGTGTACAAAATCATCACTCAAGAACAAATGCAAACTTTTTTTCCAGGTAGATCGTTCAGAAAGTATAATAAAAAAATTTAATAAAAAATGTCCCTTCATTCACTAATTTTCTACAAATTTAAATTTAAATTTGCTTTAAATGTTTCATAGCAAAATCCTTATTTTTTTCCCCAAGTAAAATATGTTATGCGTCACATGACAGTATAACAAAACACTGTGGGGAGGGGAGGAGCAAAGTGTGCCTGCTCTGTGCTGTGACAGGAGCGACACTTAGGCAGTCAGCTCGCATCTTTGATGAAAACACAGCACTGCATACAGGGGAGAAACTGAAGCCAAAGTATCGATCTCATTACACTGATATTGATCAATACCAATACCAACGTTGGCATCCATATTATTGATATTAGGATCGATCTGCCCACCACTAGCTCAATGTACTAATGGCGGAGAAACAACTTACTTACTTCTCTGCTGTTACCATTGGTGGTGGCGATGGTAACTTCCCGGTTCTAGCAAGGAATATTTCTCACCCCAGCGCTAATGCTAATGCTAATTAGTAAGCTAATGCTAACCGCTAAATGCTGCTCCCACTTGTTAATTGAGTGATGGTGCCTAAGATGTAACTGGAAAGCAGTAATCTGTTTTTTTGGACATGTAGTTACATTTGTTGAGGTGCATTTAAGGTTTGGTTCAGAGAGGATTTTCAGTTATACACAAAGGATCAATGCAGAACTCTAAATCAGGCCTTATTAGATCGATAGAATGATAATTTTTGCATATAATCCAGAAAAGTTACATTTATATATCAAGCATTTAATGTGTCCCAGAGTGCCGTTTCCTTCCACTGTGTTTGCAGAAATCACATAAAAAACATACACAACAAAAACATAATCCAGATTCCTCAGCTGCTAAAAGCATTTCCTACATTTGAATATCAGCCACCATGTTGTGAGCATAAACTATCACGTTTTTAATGCAACAATAGGAAGTGACATCATCTTGCTGGGAACTGTAGTTATTTTATTCTTGAAGGCCTGTCATAGCTCTACTGTGCTGAAAACTAATGTTTAACTATTGTGATGTCTGTACTGCTATGTTAAACTCTATATATGCATATATGGTCTCTTTCCTTTAGGCCTTTATTGATTTGTGTAAAAGGGTAACCTGAATTTAACATAAAGGTTTGGCCTCAGCTCAAAAGGAATGCAGAGAGGACCCCTTGTAGTCTCTCTGGCCTTCCATATAAGGAATTGACCATATGTTCAGATATAGGATATGGCTTGAAGCTGTTTTAATAGCCATATATGGAAAGTTAGGATGTGGGGGTTTTGCAAATACTATATAACCTGTGCGATCCCTTTGTTGAGCTGAGTTAGGAAGATTGGGCATCCTCTCCCAGGTAGCTAGGAAAGCGCCTGTTTTGACACTGTCTGTTTTTGTAATAAACTTTTGTATATGCATTAAGACTTTGTCAGCGAGGATTTTTTCTCCAAAAACACATCCATCCAAGACACAGCAAATTCTGGCGTTCACGAACCGAGACAACTTGTGACAACTGCAGCGGTGCCTGAAGACTCAGCGGTCCAGCCCTGTGCTCAGAAACCAGCCAGGAGGGTGAGTGTAATACTCCCTTATTTGAGCCAGCTGTTTCCCGTTTGAGCAGCTACCAGAGCTGTCTTTGTCACACTGCAAAGGCCCTGTGTGTGGGGTTTTCTTGTGTTTCTTGGGGACTCCCTCATTCTAAATTTTTAAGAGAAGAGATGAATGTAGTGAAAAGAGAAGTGCAAAGCTTATCAGTAATGGTAAAACAGCATTAATTAATACTA
Organism: Amphilophus citrinellus; assembly: GCA_013435755.1. Taxonomy (NCBI): domain Eukaryota; kingdom Metazoa; phylum Chordata; class Actinopteri; order Cichliformes; family Cichlidae; genus Amphilophus; species Amphilophus citrinellus. The sequence continues at coordinate 33,737,404 of CM024210.1, read as the reverse complement.
TGCTTGACAATTAGTGGGCCCATTTTCTGATTGTCTCAGTCATGTGTTTTATTTTTTCTATACCATGAAAAATGAAGCTTGATTAAGTAGTGGATCCAGAAGTGTGTAAGCGTACAGCCTGGCCAGGAGAGAGATTACAGAGAATAAAAGAAGTGATAAGTAAAGGAAAAGAGCATATACAATAAATATGCAAGTGTTAAGAGAAACAGCCACATAATTGGGTTAAGCCTTCTGTAAGAAGCTGCATTAGGCAGGCCTAAATCCTGATTAAACAATAGGAATGTTTTCTTAGGTCAGTTTTTCTGAGGGGAAAGCTGGGAGTGTAAAAGGTTCTATAGGAAAGGTTTTCATTGACACTGCTGATGAGTTGTGTATGATATAACCTTCTATTTGAATTTTGCACTTCATTAGAGGTAGCATAAATTAAGATGTTGATAGACAGATGAGAAGAAGCGGCATTAGTAGTAGAGAAGAAAAAGTCGACTATTCTGTGTGTTTATGTTTCGTGTCGAGCGAGATGTGTGTGTATGTGGAAATGGTTTCTTCCTTTTGTGAGGGGGAGACCCCACCTGACTTTAATTGCTCTTGTGTGTAAGTCTAAATGTGTTTGTGTGAAAACAGACATTGTTTGTCCCTCATGTGCGTGTGTGCCAGCCCGTGAGTGTGTTTAAGGGTGTGTCATCCCTGTGCCTTTTCCTTTGTGTGTGAGCTAAAGAGATTTTGTCTTTCTCTGTTTGGGTGCTTGAGTCTATGTGTAAGTGAGGAGTGTGTGCAGCGCAGTGTTGTTTTTCTAATGGTAGACACCCCATTTGTGTGCGTATGTGTAACTGCAGTGCACGTATGCACAGATGTGTGTGTGTGTATATTGGATAGTTGGAGAAATGTGTGTGCATAAGACTCTGTAAGTTCTTGTATTCTTTTTTTCTTTGGCACATGTATGGAGAGAAGTGATTTCAGTGTGTGTGTGTGTGTGTGTGTCAGTGCTAGTGAGTTTATGTGCTTTTGTGTGTGTAGAGAGAAGACTAACTGGGTGTGTAGGCATATGTTTATGTGAATGGACTGATGTTTGTTTAAGTGTGTGAGGAAGCGCCCCAATCTTGTGTGTATGTGGGGGACCCTTCCTTTGTCCAGCGAGCAGGAGCTGTATGTGTGTGTGTGTGTCTCCTGCATTTGTGAAAGGAAGTGGAATGGTGTATGTGTTGGAATGTTTTGTTGAACCCTTTTGATAATTGCTGCTGGACAGTGATTGGAAATAAAGGTTTATAAATGTTATGTTATTACTTATAATAGAATACACAATACATGAGCTGCGCTTATTGTTAAAAGCTATGAGCCCCTTGTGAAGGACAACTCTATGAGCCTTCACAAGAGAGACGTTTGATATTCATTTTTCCCTGGGGACTTTTGTTAGTTTTATTACCTGTCATTAAAAAAAAAAAAGAGAAGAGAGAGAAAAAAGCTTGAAAGAAATTGAGAAAAATACAAAACGAACGGAGACATTGATGGAAAAAATTAATCTGCCGTTCTCACACTTAACTCCAGTACAAAACCCACCTCCATACGAACAGGAAGTGGAGTTTGAAGACGTCTACTCACAATTACCAGTACTCAATCAAGATGGCAACTACCACATTAAGGATGACAATGATCGAATAATTGCAGTGGGACAAGCCGAGACGACTATAAAATTGATTCCAAGTTCTAAAAGTAAAAAGAAGACATCAACCTTGAAGATTAGGAACAGAAGGATGGAAGAAGAACAAGGTGATGAGGGAAGCGACCTGGAAAGAACTGTGGGTGGATATGATCCTCAAATCAGGCGGATACTAATGAAAGCAGAAAAGAAAGGAGGAAAGCTGAAGAAAAAAGAAGACTCAGAAGACGACACTTCTGAGGAGAGTTTGGATGGAGATAGTGATGAAGAATGGGAAAGCAAAGGTTCTTCTTCAAGAAGGTTCCTCCCATCTGCATCCAGCACAAGAACTGAAGAAGACAGACATTAGGACATTAAGAGGACAAAGCTACTGTTTCAACTAGTCAAACCGCTTTGACAAATCAATTAAAGGAACTGAGGGCTCAGTAAAAAGAGCTTCAGAAGGAAGAATCTCAGAGATCAGCAATGACATTACGTCTAAGGAAGAGAAAAACGCCTGAAAAGATGTGTCCAGTAATTATAAGGGGACAGGCAATGGAGTACAAGCCCTGGCAGAATACGGACATGTCAGATATACTGGGAGAAGCTCCCTACCCTTCAAGATGGTGCTCATCCGTGGATCTCAAAGCTGGAAGAGATAATGGTGGGAACACATCCAGCTATGGGAGATATGAAGAGACTTTTGGCAAGTCTCCTTGGGATACCAGCAATGGAGGAGATTTTGCAGAAAGCAGGACTCAATGAATATGTGACGACCGCAGCAAATGATGCAGACCTCTTTGCTGCAAATAGAGGGCGGATGTGGAGAGCTCTGAGAGACACATTTCCTATGAACGTGCACCCAGACAATATCTTTATTGAACCATTGGGACAGGAAGAAAACCCGAGAGCATATGTGTCAAGAGCCCTTCAAGTTTGGAGGAATGCTACTGGAAATGATCCTGATTTGAACCAAATGGAACAATCAATTTTGAGAGCCAAGATACAGAAGGGAATACCTTTGCCAGTAAGAAGCAAATTAGCAGAAGTAGTTGGCCTTAGAAGCATGGAGAAAGGAGTATACACGGACCACATTGCTCACCAAGTGGAATTGTATCGCAAAAAGGAGCGTGACCAAAAAGAACAAGATCAAGAGACACTCAGAAAGCTCAATCAGATACAACTGGGAGAGAGTAAGAGGAAGGAAAAGAAGCAAGCTGTTGTCATGCAAAGTCAGCCTCCAGTGAACCAACCAGCAATACAAGTGCAGCCCAATCAGGCTGAGTCTCAACCATTCCAGCTTTCATCTGTGGTTCCGGTTGCACCCTACCCCCAAGCAGTGTTCAATCCAGTGCAGTCCTGGAGAATCAGAGGAAGAGGAACACTGGGAAGAGGAAGAGGAGGTAGGTTTAACTCAAATTTACAATGGTCTTCAGAAAGATGCTACAATTGTGGACAATTGGCTCGAGACTGCAACAGTTCAGGAGGAAACTTCAGAGGAAATTTCAGAGGAGGATTGAGAGGCCAACCAAGAGGATCCAGGGGACCGGTTAACCCTTTCAGGGGGCCGGAACTAGGATTTTAGGGATGCCCAGAGAATCCGAGTGGGAGGTGTCAGCTGGTAGCATCAGGACCAGAGAAAGATCCAACAGTAAAGGTGGAAGTGAATAATCGCCCATTGGAGATGATGGCAGATAGCGGAGCAGCTATCACCTGTGTGCGACCTGAAGATGCTACACATCTTCCTATGTCTGGACAATATGTGAGGACAATCGGATTTGAGGGAGTAAAGCAGCTGGTTCCTCTTACTAAACCAATCGAGCTCTGCTATAAAAACCTGAAGACCACACTGCCCATACTGGTATCAGAACATACACCTGTGGCACTTTTGGTCAGAGATACTTTGTGTAAATTAATTTCAAATATACACCAGACGGCTGTCTGGTGGATGTGCCAGAAGATATGACTCATCAATTATCAATGAAAACAGAGACTGAAGCCTCGTTAGTATTTTGGATTGGAAATCTTGACACAGATTTCTTGGAACCAGTCAGACTATGGGAAAAATTAATTGTGGCAAATATGCCAAAAGCAAGACTTCCTGAATACCCATTGCATTGCACACTTAAGTACTTCAAAGATGGTACAAAAGCAGATCCAGAAGAATGGTTGAGTCGTCAACTAGAACAAGTTCAACTTTCTTCAAATTGTATAACTTTGGGACCACAAGGAGCAGCTATGAAGATAGAAAAAAGTGAATTTTTGCAGAAAGGATTCAACATTAAGAAAAGTGTGCCACATGTAACTTTGCTGGTGTCTGAAGAATACGAGCAGAAGGACCTTGGAGAAATGATGAAAAAAGCAGAAGGAGCTAGTTTTGCTCCACTTAAAGAAAACCATGCCATCTGGATGAGTAAGGATCACCGATTTATCAAAATCATGATTTCTACTCAAGGAAAAGGACAGCCACAGGCTGTACAAATGACTTATGAATCCATTTGCAGTGTTGAAGTTGACTCAAATATCCTGAAAGAGGAGATGCTACGACAAATTCCAGAATGTTTATGGTCTCAACATAGTACCGACATCGGACATGTGAAATCAGCACAGCCAGTAAAAGTGGAACTTAGACCTGGAGTCAAACTCCCCTGGAAAAGCCAATATCCACTGAAAGAAGAAGCGATCCGAGGGATTGAACCACAAATTGAGGGACTTTTGAAAGCAGGTGTTTTGGAGATAACACAGAATCCACAAAGCAATACACCTTTGTTACCAGTGCAGAAACTGGATAACTCTTATCGTTTAGTACACGACTTGAGAGCAGTGAATGAAGTGGTTGCTGATTTTCCAGCTGAAGTTCCAGATCCGCATGCTCTGTTGACTCAAGTCCCACCAGAAGCGACGCATTTTACAGTCTTGGACTTGTGTGGAGCGTTTTTTAGTGTCCCACTCAGTTCTGAAAGTCAAGGTTTGTTTGGATTTACATTCAGAGGACAACATTTTGTTTACAGACGGTTACCACAAGGATTTAAGCACAGCCCTCATATCTTCAATAAAGTGTTGAAAGACGACCTGGAAGGAATTGGTCAGGTGCTAAAGAGCACTGTCATTCAGTATGTGGACGACATTATGCTCTGTTCACCCGACGCAGAAACGTGTCACAAGGATTCAATGAAGTTGTTACAGATATTGGCAGAGAAAGGACATAAGGTTTCTCAGAAAAAGCTGCAGTACTGCCAGGAGAAAGTGGTCTACCTGGGACAGGTAATAACAAAAGGACATAGAAGCATCTCTGACAGTCAGTTGGAAGCAATTCGAAAGGCTCCAAAGCCCAGAACAGTCCGAGAGATGATGACATTTCTTGGGATTGCTGGCTATTCTTCAGCGTGGATTGAGGATTATGCTACTTTGACAGGACCATTGAGAGCTATGATTAAGGACACTGGAAGCTCTCAGCTTCACTCTATGCTCTCTTGGACACCAGATGGCCTTGTAGCCTTTGAAACGATTAAACAAAGTCTGCAAGAAGCTCCAGCTTTGGCGCTTCCAGATTACTCCAAGAACTTCTTGCTCTATGTGTCCACCTCTCCAAGAGGCAAATATGCGTGTGCAGTCCTATGCCAGCCAACTGGCACAGGAACAAATCCTCAACCGATTTCTTATTACTCGAAGTGGAGCAAGGACTACCACCATGCTATAGAGCCTTAGTGGGAGTCTCTCTAATGTATGAGAAAGCATCAGGATGCTGTTATATGGCAACTTTGAAATTGCCATATGAGGTTTTCACTATACAGAGGAGTGAAGCACCCAATAAGAACCAATCCAATGAAATTTCGGGAAATAGAAGAAAAAGAGAACTTGCTCAATTTCATAACTTGGAGTCTTACCATTGGAGAATAAATTTGGGAGAAAAGTGGGGTATAGGAATTTTTCCATGGTATGGTGTTGTGTTTTTGGCAGATCATATTGATAACATTACATATACTCTACAGGGTTTTGGAAATGAAACTATTAAAGAATTTGAACTCTTGTCAAACACTCAAAAAAGTCACAGATTGACACTGCTGAAACATGATATGGCTCTTGATTATATTCTGGCCAAACAAGGTGGCCTATGCGTGACTCTGAATTTAACGGGAGATGCTTGTTATACATTAATACCAGATAGTTCAGATAATATCACTAGTGTTATTGATGCATTGAGACATATTAGAGATGCATTTGGTCCATCAGAAGGAGCTGGATGGTCAGCTAATGCTTGGTTGCAGGATAAATTAGGACCAATGGGAGCAATATTGGTTCAAATTTTGATTGCAGTCATTCTATCATTATGTGTGATGTTTTGTTTTTGCACGGTGCTGTTGACTTTTGCGAAAGCAATGATATTGAGATGGGTTGGAATAGTTATGCCTAGTGATCGAACTCAGATGCCATTAATACAAACAACTGATATGGATGAGGAGGAAGATGTGGTGATAGGAGGAGTGGTGGAGAGATATCCATTTTGATTTTTTAATTGTACTCTTAATATTTAGCCTTATTATACTCTTAAATATTTACTCTCATATTATTAATTTTCCTTATTTCTTTACTGATGCTTATTATAACAATGTGATGTTTTCCAAGGGGGAAATGAGAAAAGTAAGATAAATTAGAAATGCAAAAATGGGAAATAGGAAATTTCACATTTATCTAAAAAAAATAAATAAATAAATAAAAATTTTAACATTTGATGTTTTCAATGTTATTTGTTGCTTTTACAAAAGATACTGTTCAGTGTTTCTTGTCTCTTTCAGAAAAGGTGGTCAGGAGCCCGCTGAGATGAGGGGTTCATATAAATGGACAATAAAATGGACTGAAATGCTTTGAATCAACACAGTATGGACCCCACATGAAGGAGCCAACGTGGTTGGAGAACTACAGTTGACATTCTTATGTTTGGCTGAATTTACATGAGAATAAAATATTGCTTTATTGTATGTGCACTATAGTAACACAATAGTTGGACTTAACCTGTGAAGCTTTTCATGTACGCATAGCATTTTTGGTTAAATCAATTTAAGAATGATGTCTTTGTCATTTGGTAAGTACATTGGGACCTCAGATGTTTTTTTCTTTTACTCGATTCTAGGGAAATTAAGGAATTAGGCAGGGAAAGGTCCATGGAGAAGTCCGATGGGTCGACCAGCTGATCTAATGGACACTTTTTTGATTTTATTTACTGAGGCTTTCTTGTGTATTTGCTAAATGGTCACATGACAATCATTAATACGCCTTTTTTTCTTTTTGAGTTCCTCTGGGGTGCCAAAGGTGATCACTGGGCAGCAGGATCGTGGGAGAATTTCTCCAGCCTTGATTAAGTAGGGGTTTTTGCTCCCACACCTCACAGGAAGTTAAAAAAGAGTTTTTGCTAAAGTTATGTTATGGGAGAAATTGTATTTTGATGTAAAGGAAAACATTCCTGTGTTCTTTGTTTTTCGAGACTTAGTCTGAAGTCTCGAAGGGGGGAAATATGTGGTGTCTGTACTGCTATGTTAAACTCTATATATGCATATACGGTCCCTTTCCTTTAGGCCTTTATTGATTTGTGTAAAAGGGTAACCTGAATTTAACATAAAGGTTTGGCCTCAGCTCAAAAGGAATGCAGAGAGGACCCCTTGTAGCCTCTCTGGCCTTCCATAATTGACCATATGTTCAGATATAGGATATGGCTTGAAGCTGTTTTCATAGCCATATATGGAAAGTTAGGATGTGGGGGTTTTGCAAATACTATATAACCTGTGCGATCCCTTTGTTGAGCTGAGTTAGGAAGATTGGGCATCCTCTCCCAGGTAGCTAGGAAAGCGCCTGTTTTGACACTGTCTGTTTTTGTAATAAACTTTTGTATATGCATTAAGACTTCATCAGCGAGGATTTTTTCTCCAAGAACACATCCATCCAAGACACAGCACTATGGCTTTCTGAATACAAGTAGGGCTGCAACTATCAATTATTTTAGTAATCAAGTATTCAATAGATTACTCTGTTAATCAAGTAATTGGATAAGAAATAATTTTTCATTTTAACAATTCATCAGCATATTTTAACTTCTGTACTGCAGATGTTTCTCTGTGTGAAACAAACAGGGTGGATGGAGCAGCTACAAAGTTCTCTTTTCTTCATGTTGCTGATCAGGTGGTTGATAAAAACATTTTGACGGATCCCTTCTGTACTGGGGGGGGGCACCGAACGATTGCTAGTGCTAATGGCAGCCCCCCTTTCCCCAATACACTGTGGTTATAGGTCTGTTCTGGTGGCTACAGCTGACGTAAAGACAAAATAACAGCTGACATCCTCTGCACAACACACATGCGCACATTCAAACATGCGCACATTCAAACATGCGCACTCACAGCACAGAGAAGTGGGGGCGTGGAAAAACATCTCAGCGATCCACTCGTGTTAAAGGGACACCTGAGCTGCAGAGTTGAAACGAAACATCAAAGCAACAAATTTGTGTCAAGGATTCAAATCGAATTGCGTTACTCCTAGAATCGTTGCAGCCCTAAAACTTGCATTAAATTTTTTGTTTGTGTATCAAAATATATGAAGGTTGGTATTTACCTTTCATGCTGGGATTTTTTTGTTGAATCGGAAGCCTGAAATTTTCCTTTGATCTTCATTTTCCCTCTTACTTCTCTTCATGCCGATTGTTATTTCGATTTATGCAGCACACGCATGACCATAGTGAGACCAAACGTACACATTGTGAATGAAACTGTCCGTGCTCTGTGGTAGATTGCAAACTGCGGTGAAATGATACAGGCGTAAGCAGTGATAATAGCAGCGACCTAGCTGGGGCGGAGTCTGCGAGGTGCGCTCCTTTGAGAGGCAGAGGAGCGCAATCTTTGTTGGATTTGAATCAGTACGTTTTGTATCCAATAAAAGCAAAGATGTTAATAAATAAATTGGACAGTATTCTGGCAATTTAGTGATATTTCCAGAGCTGTGGTCTTGAAATAAAATCCCGAGTCCTCAATGTCCGAGTCCGTGACAAGACCGAGACCAAATGCGGTCAAGTCCATGACAAGACCGAGACCATCAAAAAGCGGTCTCGAGACCGGTCTCGAGACCAAGACCGATCTCGAGTACTACAACACTAATTTCATGGGTATTTAATTCAATTGAATTCATGGGTAGTGTCACTTTAAGAGCTAAGCACGACATCACTTTACGGCAGTATTACGACCGCAGTTACTAGGGGAACTCCCGGGCTTTAGAGCGTTAGAGCGGCTGCAGAGCAAAGACATGCATTGGCGAGAGCAACATCGCTGAAGTTTACCTGTGCCTTTTGGAGGAGGACAAAGAGACTGCTGATCTTCTGGCATCTTCAGACAACAGCCACCATCACCTTTCTGGGTTGTCATTCCCAGTCGTGACAACCCCACTCAACTTATTTTTTCCGTATGCACCACACACACACATAAATATAGAGCTCTCTATATAAACATTTGTTTGTTTGCTGGCCAGCACTTAATTTTATCTTTTTTTTTACTAAGGACCCCAAAAGGAATATTTGGTGATTTTATTCTATTGCTTTAAATTTTATTCTCATATAGAGAGAAGGACTTGGTATCAGGGGCGAGCTGGGGTTGAAATTCAGCCCAGGAGCTTGGTTTGGAGAGGCCTTTTATTCGATCGTACAACGGAGCAGCAACAGGGGGAAAAAGATCGTCAACCCCCCTTAGCTAGTGTCTCGCCCTTCACCTCTCCTAATTGTGTGCTGGCTGGGATGCAGTGTTAATTTTGACAGCAAATTTTGATTTAGTTTTAGTCATAGTCTTTTGACGAAAATGTAATTTAGTTTTAGTCATAATTTAGTTATCTGAATAGTTTTAGTTTTAGACTAGGTTTAGTCGACCAATTATCCTAAGAATATAGTCGACTAAATCTACAGTCGATTTAGTCGACTAAAATATAAAGGGTGTAAAAAGTAAATGCTTTTTCTTCAGTTCCCTTGAATCATTATACACACTTACACAAAATTAAACATTTATTAAAAGTTATGGAATATTATTAATAATATTAACATTAGGGTTTCACCTGCTTCCCACACACCTGATCATTAACACCACCTTACTGAGATAATACGAGTGTTTAATACGGTGTGGAGATTTTCTCTAAACACAAACGCTAAATTGGGAAAAACACTTTACCCTGCATGACATTAAAATGCTTACCTTTGCATGGAGATCTGGGTGACTGGTTGCAGATGTTGTTTAAGATTTGTCGTTTTTTTACCCGAGTAGTTGCAACACATGGTTTAAACATCGTTTTGTTTGTCACAACGTCAAAGGACAAATGTGTCCATACATCGCCTCCTCCTAATTTGTCCCTGCCTTTCACAAAATTAAATCAGTTCTGACTAGATGTCCTCCCCAACAAGCATTTTCGTCTCGTTTTCATTCGTTGACAAAAGTGTCAATTAATTTTGTCATCCTTTTTATCCTTTTAGGTAGTTTTTATTTGGTTATCTTCTCGTTTTCATCATGAAAAAAAGGGCCGTTGATGAAAACTAATATTTATTTAAAAAAAACACACTCAGCTGTCATTTTACCGATGAGAAAGAGAAGCGTAAATAGCTGCAGTTGATAAGGTATGTTACAATCATCTTTAATAGTGAACAGTCATTGGTTATGCCATTGCTATTTATTTAGGAGCATTTGGACCCGGAAATGACGTCAGACTTAAAGACCGGATTAACACTGCTGGGCTGTTGTGTTTGTAGCCCCTCCTGATGAAAAAAGAGCCACCTCTTAGAGCCGAAACGTTCGCGACTGACCATCACTGTCTGCACCTGCGGTCGCGCGAGCGCTACTGTGCTTAATTGAGTAAAAAAAAAATCTGATCACCGGCCGGTTCGGCCTGGAAATGACCGGCCGTTCGGGAAAACTCCCGACCCTCCCGATGGCCACCACGCCCCTACTTGGTATTAATCAAGGAGACAAATATAATTTGTCCCACATAGTTCTGAATAGTTCAAGTGAAATAAGCTTGTTGACTGTATTGACTGTACTGTTTTGGGGTTTTTTTGTGTTGGTAAACCTTATGCCCAAGTTGAGATGAGATTGGATGTGTTTCAGTCCAGTGAATTATAATAAACATAACTGGTTGATAGTAAATTGCTATCTAAACCCGAGTAAATTCTAGTCATTGGTTACATAGGGGGTGACTTCCTACTTAAGTCTATGACCACCACCTTCATCTTGCTGGCACTGATTTGGTGGGCAGTGGTTCGTTCCCATCTGATACCATCCGATGATGGCCGTATCATCAGAGAACTTCTGTAGGTTGCAGTGATCTGAGTTGTACCTGAAGTCTGAAGTGTACAGACTAAACAGAAAGGGTGAGAGGACTGAGCTCTACGGCGCCCTCATGCTGCAGACTACCACATCAGACACACAGTCATGACACCTCACGTACTGTGGTTTGTTGGTGAGGTAGTCAGTGGTCCATGCAGTCAGCTGCATGTCCACTCCGGCAGTGGAGGCTGGATATTCACTGTTACAGATTAGGGTTTCCAACTCTGACAGACTGAGTCCCAAAGAAAATGATAGAGGTTAATGTACTATGTTATGTTTAATTTTTCCTGTGGATTAATTAAATAGTGAGCTAGTGGGAATTTGAAGACACAATACAAAATAGTTTGTATGAAATAAACCAAATGTAGTTGGCTCTCACTGCGGTATTGTATCACTTCCTGTTCCTGTTTCGGAGCACAGTGTTTTGCTGTGTTAGCTGTTATATCTGTATAACTCGATTTATCTGGATAATAACATATTTTAGTGTAATCTTCACCTACTTTAAATAGCATACTCTTTGCTGAATCACCTGTATTCACATTACTCACTTTATTTGTTTTTAGAAATTCGCTAGCTTAGCTCAGCTAGTAGCTTAGCCCTTAGCCGACTCACTACCAGCATGGCTTCTTCTCCTGTCTCTCCTGCACTTTCCTGCTCTGGGTGTCACATGTTTAGTTACTCCTCGGCCTCCTTTAGCAGTAACGGTACTTGTAATAAATGTAGTCTGTTTGTAGCTCTGGAGGCCAGGCTTTCTGAATTGGAGACTCGGCTCCGCACCCTGGAAAATCCTGTATCTAGCCAGGCCCCTGTAGTGGGTGCGGACCATGGTAGCTTAGCCACCGTTAGCTCCCCCCCAGCAGATCCCGAGCAGCAGGGAAAACAGGCCGGCTGGGTGACGGTGAGGAGGAAGCGTAGTCCTAAGCAGAAGCCCCGGGTACACCACCAACCTGTTCACGTCTCTAACCGTTTTTCTCCACTCGGCGACACACCCGCCGAGGAACAAACTCTGGTTATTGGCGACTCTGTTTTGAGAAACGTGAAGCTAGAGACACCGGCGACCATAGTCAAATGTCTTCCAGGGGCCAGAGCAGGCGACATTCATGGAAATTTGAAACTGCTGGCTAAGGCTAATCATAGATTTGGTAAGATCGTTATTCACGTCGGCAGTAATGACACCCGGTTACGCCAATCGGAGGTCACTAAAATTAATATTGACTCGGTGTGTAATTTTGCAAAAACAATGTCGGACTCTGTAGTTTTCTCTGGGCCCCTCCCCAATCAGACCAGGAGCGACATGTTTAGCCGCATGTTCTCCTTGAATCGCTGGCTGTCTGAGTGGTGTCCAAAAAACGACGTGGGCTTCATAGATAATTGGCAAAGTTTCTGGGGAAAACCTGGTCTTGTTAGGAGAGACGGCGTCCATCCCACTTTGGATGGAGCAGCTCTCATTTCTAGAAATATGGCCAAATTTATTAACCCTCCTAAAACCTGACTACCCAGGGTTGAGACCAGGAAGCAGAGCTGCAGTCTTACACGCCTCTCTGCAGCTTCTCTCCTCCTGCCATCCCCCAAAAACCCCATCCCCATAGAGTCGGTGCCTGCTCCCAGACCACCAAAAAACAAAGCTAAAATGAGCAAAAAGTTATTTAAGCATAAAAATAAAAAAAATAAAAAAATAATACAGCTTCATCAACTGCACCAAAAAATAAAACAATTAAATGTGGATTGTTAAACATTAGGTCTCTCTCTTCCAAGTCCCTATTAGTAAATGATTTAATAATTGATCAACGTATTGATTTATTCTGCCTTACAGAAACCTGGTTACAGCAGGATGAATATGTTAGTTTAAATGAATCAACACCCCCGAGTCACAGTAACTGTCAGAATGCTCGAAGCACAGGTCGAGGAGGAGGATTAGCTGCAATCTTCAATTCCAGCTTATTAATTAATCAAAGACCCAGACAAAGTTTTCATTCTTTTGAAAGCCTGACTCTTAGTCTTGTCCATCCTAATTGGGAAAATCAAAAACCTGTTTTATTTGTTATTATCTATCGTCCACCTGGTCCTTACTCAGAGTTTCTGTCTGATTTCTCAGACTTTTTATCTGATTTAGTGCTCAGTTCAGATAAAATAATTATAGTGGGTGATTTTAACATCCATGTAGATGCTGAAAATGACAGCCTCAACACTGCATTTAATCTATTGTTAGATTCAATTGGCTTCTCTCAAAATGTAAAGGAGCCCACCCACCACTTTAATCATACTCTGGATCTTGTCCTAACATATGGCATAGAAACTGAAGACTTAACAGTATTCCCTGAAAGCCCCCTCCTGTCTGATCATTTCTTAGTAACATTTACATTTACTTTAATGGATTACACAGCAGTGGGGAATAAGTTTTATTACAGTAGAAGTCTTTCTGAAAGTGCTGTAACTAAGTTTAACCCCTTAACTGGCAAGGGCCCGGTGACGGGCCGTTTGTAGTCCCTTTTATATGGCAGACTAGACCCTCCCATTTTTATTGACACGTTATTCGGCCAATCATGTAACTGGCTGCACCAAATCACCTGACAAAGCTACGTGATGCCCTCTGAGTATTATTGGCTCTGGGAAACCCATTTCTTAACATGATTGGCCGAATGAGGTGTCAGTCAAAATGGGCGTGTCTAGCCTGCCCTATAAATGCACTTCATTCGGCCCGCGGACCAGACGCAGCCGGTTAATAGGCTATGAAATGGGTTGTTCAGAGCCAATAATAACCAGAGGGTGTTATGTAGTTGTTTCAGGTGATTTTTTTTGCTGCCAGTTAAGGGGTTAAGGATCTAATTCCTTCATTGTTATGCTCTTCAGTGCCATGTGCCAACACAGTACAGAGCAGCTACCTAAACTCTGCTCCCAGTGAGGTCGATTATCTCGTCAATAGTTTTACATCCTCACTGCGTATAACTTTGGATACTGTGGCTCCTCTGAAAAGGAAAGCTTCAAATCAGAAGTGCCTGACTCCGTGGTATAATTCACAAACGCACAGCTTAAAGCAGATAACCCGTAAGCTGGAGAGGGAATGGCGTCTCACTAAATTAGAAGATGCTCATTTAGTCTGGAAAAAGAGTTTGTTGCTCTATAAAAAAACCCTCCGTAAAGCTAGGACATCTTACTACTCATCATTAATTGAAGAAAATAAGAACAACCCCAGGTTTCTTTTCAGCACTGTAGCCAGGCTGACAAAGAGTCAGAGCTCTGTAGAGCCGAGTATTCCTTTCACTTTAACTAGTAGTGACTTCATGGATTTCTTTACAAATAAAATTTTAGACATTAGAGAAAAAATTATTCATAACCATCTCAAAGATTTATCTTCATGTTCGGCTGCTTTCAGCACTGCTGGTATTTGTTTAGACTCTTTTGCTCCAGTTGATCTTTCTGAGTTAACTTCAATAGTTACTTCCTCCAAACCAGCTACATGTTTATTAGATCCCATTCCTACTAGACTGTTCAAAGAAGTCTTTCCAATTATTGATGCTTCAATCTTAAAAATGATCAATTTGTCTTTATTAGTTGGCTATGTACCACAGACCTTCAAGGTGGCTGTAATTAAACCTCTACTTAAAAAGCCATCACTTGACCCAGCTGTCTTAGCTAATTATAGGCCAATCTCCAACCTTCCTTTTCTCTCAAAGATTCTTGAAAGAGTAGTTGTAAAACAGCTAACTGATCATCTGCAGAGGAACGGTTTATTTGAAGAGTTTCAGTCAGGTTTCAGAATTCATCACAGTACAGAAACAGCATTAGTGAAGGTTACAAATGATCTTCTTAGAGCCTCTGACAGTGGACTCATCTCTGTACTTGTCCTGTTGGACCTCAGTGCAGCTTTTGATACTGTTGACTATAACATTTTATTACAGAGATTAGAGCTTGCTATAGGTATTAAAGGTACTGCACTGCAGTGGTTTGAATCATATTTATCTCATAGACTCCAATGTGTTCATGTAAATGGGGAGTCTTCTTCACACACTAAGGTTAATTATGGAGTTCCACAGGGTTCTGTGCTAGGACCAGTTCTATTTACATTATACATGCTTCCCTTAGGCAGTATTATTAGAAAGCACTGCATCAATTTTCATTGTTATGCAGATGATACTCAGCTTTACCTATCAATGAAGCCAGATGACACACATCAATTAGTTAAACTGCAGGAATGTCTTAAAGATATTAAGGCCTGGATGACCTCTAATTTCCTGCTTCTAAATTCAGATAAAACTGAAATTCTTGTTCTCGGCCCCACAAATCTTAGAAACATGGTGTCTAACCAGATACTTACTCTGGATGGCATTACTTTGGCCTCCAGTAACACTGTGAGAAATCTTGGAGTCATTTTTGACCAGGATATGTCCTTCAATGCACATATTAAACAAATATGTAGGAGCGCTTTTTTGCATTTGCGCAATATTTCTAAAATTAGAAACATACTTTCTCAGAGTGATGCTGAAAAGCTAATTCATGCATTTATTACTTCTA
This sequence comes from Amphilophus citrinellus, assembly GCA_013435755.1. Taxonomy (NCBI): domain Eukaryota; kingdom Metazoa; phylum Chordata; class Actinopteri; order Cichliformes; family Cichlidae; genus Amphilophus; species Amphilophus citrinellus. The sequence goes on along the minus strand of CM024210.1, from coordinate 33,721,918 downwards.
GGGTGGACTATTGTAATTCATTATTATCAGGCTGTCCTAAAAGCTCCCTGAAAAGCCTTCAGCTGATCCAAAATGCTGCAGCTAGAGTACTGACAGGGACTAGAAGGAGAGAGCAGATTTCTCCCATACTGGCTTCTCTTCATTGGCTCCCTGTTAACTCTAGAATAGAATTTAAAATTCTTCTCCTCACATACAAGGTCTTGAATAATCAGGCACCATCTTATCTCAAAGACCTCATAGTACCATATCACCCCAATAGAGCACTTCGCTCTCAGACTGCTGGCTTACTTGTGGTTCCTAGGATACTTAAGAGTAGAATGGGAGGCAGAGCCTTCAGCTTTCAGGCGCCTCTTCTGTGGAACCAGCTTCCAGCTTGGATTCGGGAGACAGACACCCTCTCTATTTTTAAGATTAGGCTTAAAACTTTCCTTTATGATAAAGCTTATAGTTAGGGCTGGATCAGGTGACCCTGAACCATCCCTTAGTTATGCTGCTATAGGCCTAGTCTGCTGGGGGGTTCACATAATGCACTGTTTCTTCTCATTCACCTTATTTACTTTGTTTATACTCCACTCTGCATTTAATCATTAATTGATTTTAATCTCTGACTCTCTTCCACAGCATGTCTTTCTCTCCCCTCAGCCCAACCGGTCGCGGCAGATGACTGCCCCTCCCTGAGCCTGGTTCTGCTGGAGGTTTCTTCCTGTTAAAAGGGAGTTTTTCCTTTCCACTGTCGCCAAGTGCTTGCTCATAGGGGGTCGTTTTGACTGTTGGGTTTTCTCTGTATTACTGTAGGGTCTTTACCCACAATACAAAGCGCCTTGAGGCGACAGTTTGTTGTGATTTGGCGCTATATAAATAAAATTGAATTGAATTGAATTGAATTGAAAATACAGTGTAATAACCAAAACAGTGTAAAAGGAGAGTGGAAAATTCTTACTTTTAAGGGAATTTTGCTTAAGTGTAAGTTCAATTTGGAAGATCTGTTTTCACTCCTCTGTCTGCTTTCCTGGGTATTTGGCTGCTAGTTTATTCTTCACATCACTTCTGCTTTTCCATGCTGTCAAAATCAAGGCTGATGTAATTGCTTCAGTCCAATCATTGTTCTGCACTGTGCACCATCCAAGACTCCATCTTTATCTTCACTACCACCAGCGTCTAGACTCCAGGGGGTCCTGCCCTAATTCCTATCATCCCTGGGATTATGTTCTGATTCAATGGGCCATCAGAGTCTAACCGCCAATTAGATTGACTGAATTCTGTATATTAATAAATGTTGAACTTTTCCAAATGTTCTCTCTTTATTGAAATAGTACTATGTTTTGTATATGTTCTTTTTGTTCATTTTGTTTTAAATGTACTTTAAGAAGTTTATAGTGCAATAAAAGTCAGATGAGGGCAACTTGACAGATGTTTGCTTTGACTACACAAACAATATGTAGGAGTATGTAATGGATAATTATAAGTATTGATCTGTAAATAAGGGGACATGAATAATGCGAGCTTATTAACATATCACAATAGCATATTTATAACTAGGCAGGTCATTGTCTTTCTTTTAGCAATACTTTCTTTAAAGATACAACACATTTGTGTGAAATGTAAAAGTGAGCTCAGAAGCCAAACGTGACATGATGCGACATACATGGTCACATTAAACTATAATGTGATATTTAGAATCCCCATATACCTGTATCATTTCCTAAATGTTGCCAATGCAAACAAAGGCAATATAATATTAAGCATAGTTTCAAAGGTAAAATGCATTTTATGAAAGTTTGATCTAATGCAAGTTTGTGTCATGGTCCTAGGTCCTAGGCTGTTTGCCCAGTGTTTTGTGTTTTTGTTCTTTGACGTTCTGTTATTGATAAATTTATTCTGTTGTGTTTTATAGTTTGTTTCTTCATTGAGATTCCTAGTTTATTATTTGGTTTTGGGACTCTTTTGTGTTTTGGGTTGAGGAAGTGTTTTGTATTACTGTTTATCGTTCATCTTGTCTCAGTTTGTCCTTTTTAACTCATGTTCTGTCCTAGTCCCCTTTCTGTGGTATGGTTCCGAGGTTTCTTTTGTATCATTTATCTTTTGTCCTTATGTTAAGTTCACATATTTTAGTCCAGGGCCCTATTCCAGAAAGCAGGTTTAGCTAAAAACTCTGGGTTTATTAACCCTAAAATGGCAGAAACTGTTCCAGAAAGAGAACTAACTTCAACTCTGAGTCAGTTACCATGGTAACAGACTCTGTGAACTTAACCTTTATCCAGTAATAGCAGAAAGTGAGATTGCTATTCCAGCAACAGATTAACATATTTACTGAATAATTATTTAAACAGTTAAATGGTCATAAACTTAACTGTCATAGACTGCAGCAAAACAGTTTTTATTAAGTACAAAGTCTGCTGCGCTCTCCCTAACACACAGGTCCATCACTAACTTTAGTCTGAGCTGTTTCTCCACATTTTCATCTTCACTTTCTGTCTCCTGCATTTTGTCCGTCAGGTTGCAGCTGAATAATTAGATTTTAAAAATCAAATGTGAAGGAGTTTACATTTGATTCAGAGTTTAAACAGGCGACTATATATGCCGCATGACGGTGTAGCAAGCGCAGGTTTGAGTCCCAACCTGTCACCACTTTCCTGTCTCTCTCCACTGCAAGCTATCAGAGAAAGCCAAAAAAAAAATCAAATGTAAAATTGGGATTCAGCTTCATCTGATAAAAATTCAAGTTGTGTAAATAATGACAACAGACATTATAAATGAAATTATACATTTTATAACAAACTTCTATCCTGTCTATGATGATGACAGAGTGGGTCAAGCTGATTAAAGTGGCTCATCATGCTCCACACTGACACGATCCTCGAGTCATCGGATTGAACCCGTTGCCATGGTGAATCCTTATGTCAGCACTTCATTGGTGATGGATTTCTTTCCCTACTCGTGCACGCACTAACTCAGGGTGAACATACTCAGAGTTGCCAATCTCAGAGTTAGTCAACCAGACTATGCGTTTAAACTCAGAGTTTGTTGAACATGCTTCCTGGAATAGGGCCCAGGACTGAGACACAAGGACAGTGGATGAACAATATACACAAATACATGACACCTGCACAACTTGAACCACAAAATAACACGCAACCAAGCGATAAACCAGGGGCGTATTCCAGGAAGCAGGTTTAGTTAACAACTCTGGGTTTGTTAACCCTAAAATGAGGGAAAATCAGGTTTTCAGTTTCAGAAAGAGGGCTAACAGCAATTCTGAGTCAGTTACTGAGGTAACAAACTCTGTGACCCTAACCTGGCAGGTTTTATCCAACAAACTCTGTCTCTCTGACTCCGCCCCTCCTGCTGCACTAGAACCACCTGTCTGACACTCCGATTCATTTCCTTCTTCATAAAGTGGCTGTCAGAGCATCAGAGGAGCAGACGTTTATGTTCCCTCCCAGCTAGACATTAGTTTGTTATTTATGTATGTAAGCTTTTACAGTCGTTCACTCGTCAACAGGCTGTAAGGACAGAGACAGTGATGGTGTCATGGATTTATAATGAGGCAGCTGCAGCTGGCAGACTGTCAGTCAGTTCCTCTGAAACATTTACTGTAGTTACTGTAGCATCACTGTTACATCACACTGATCTTGATGAAGCTTTAGACACAGAACACACTGAGCAATGATCAATGATCAGTGATACATTGGTCGTGTTGTAAAAGCTCACTGATGGAAAAATGTCTGGATCCTGGAGATGATGGTAATGTTTGAGTGAAGATGAGGCTGAAATGATTTTAAGACTTGAAAACTGAACTAAATAGATTTCAAGTGACTTAAATGATGTCAACACAAATGTTCTGGTGTCTGAAATTCAGAGTATGAATCTCAACATATTTTCCACTGAAAATCACCTAAATCGGTGATCACAGGCTCTATAACAGATCAGCAAACTGTGTCTGAGTCCACCTGCACAGCAGGAGGATCAGCATGGCTCAGGATCACAGATTCAGATAAGGTCCAGATCCAGTTCAGGCTCCAGTCATTTCCCAGCTCATCCATTCCGGATCTGTTCATAATGGTTTCATTGTCCAGACACGATATGCATTCTTTAATTAACCATCCTCCCAAAACTGTGCTGAAATATTTAAAACCTATAAAGCTGAGACATTTCTGATAACATGAAACTATGACTGACCTCTGACCTTTAATAGTAACTCAGTAAACATCTCTGCTGTGGCTGTCAGAGCCGTCATCTATCAGTGAAGCTGATCTCAGATCAGATTAGAAACAAACTGGAAACATTAAAGTAGTGCATGAAGTAGTAGTAGTAGTAATGAATAAAGTGAGGTTGCTATTCCATCAAAAGATTCAATTTTTACTGAATAATTATTTAAACAATTAATTGGCCATAAACTGAACCGTCATAAACTGCAGCAAAAACAGTTTTTATTGAGTAACTTACAGGTTGATCAGTAAACTCAGTCTGAGCTGTTTCTCCACATTTTTATCTTCATTTTCTGTCTTCTACATTTTCTCTGTCAGGCTTTTAATGTACTATGTTATGTTTCATTTTTCCTGTGGATTAATGAAATGTACCCATTACCATGTTGAATCCTGGTATCAGAGCTCCATTGATGATGGCTTTCTTTCCTTACTCACGCATGTGCTAACTCAGGGTGAACATACCTGTCAAGTTGATTGAACTAACTGATCAGCTGTTCTGGGACGGGAAACACAGAGTTGCTGATCTCAGAGTTGGTCAACTCAGAGAATGTTTTTAAACTCAAATTTTGTTGAATATGCTTCCTGGAATAGGCCTCAGGAATCCAAACTAAGAGCCAAATTAGGAAACAAGAATAAATTTAACAATATCAAAGAACAAAAATACTAAATACTGGGCAAACAGTCCAGGACCATGACAGTTCCTGGTTTTGTCCTGAAGATTCTTTGTGTTTGGATTATTTGCCCTTGTTCTGCTCCTGAAATCCTGAGATCTTTGCATTTTGCTTTTGAATCTGGAAATAAAGTTATTTTTAGTTTACGCCTGTCTACGGAGTCCTGCATTTGGGTACTAATTTTGCCTGCCACAAAACCTGCCTTGACAGTTTGACCTTATTTGACCTTGAAGAAGAGGTCAGAGGTCCAAAGTAACATGATAATTAGAATCCCCATATATTGTTCTCTATATGCCCATACACTATGTTGTCAGTACGAACAATGGCAGTAAGAAATATAGTTTTAAATAGCTCTATATGACCTTAATCTTTATACATTACTTTCCGTATATTGTAAATACACACCACACTTGTAAGAATCATAGTTTCTAGGTTATAAGGCTTTTTGTCAAATTTCAACCAATAAATCGACCTTGAAGACCTTGTTATATGTAAGCCAAAATTTAATGGATTGTTAACACGACCATTCTACACCCCTACAAAGTTTAATCAAAACTCATTGAAAACTTTTTAGCTATTGTGCTTACAGACAGAATGGCATGAAAGCGCGCACACACACATGCAAATGCAACCAAAAACATAACCTTCATATAACCACCATCAAACCAGTAAAGGCCAGCTACAAAGTTCTCTCCTCTTGGAACTTGTTGATCAGGTGGTTTGATGAAGAGCTCCTGCCAGTTTTCTCCCAGTAAAGGTTTTAATAATATTATGGGAATATTTGCTTCTGTTTTAGAACCTAGAAAAACTTTTTCCTTGACTCCTCCTGAGCTCTGCTTCCTTGCTCTTCCCCATGCAAATGAAGGTGAAATGCTAGCCACAGGTTACACTAGATTTTTCAGTGTTAGCCCTTCATACCTTTATCTTTGCTCTTGTCCCTTTTTTTTTCTTTGAAAAATGTCCCTTGCATTTCCACCCACAGCAAGACAGGTGTGCCCTAGCTGCAATAGAGAGCGGACCCTCTGTCACAGTCTGTTTAGAGGCCTAAATACAGAGGGAGGGCTGGGACGATCATATTGCACATGATTAATGCATGGCCCTTGTCTTTTAGAAGCAGTGATGAAGGAGACTGTATGCCTCGGGGCATCAACAGACCTGTTTTCCAACCTGGAGTGCTCTGCATGCTTGGCTGGAGGAGTTGTGGGAGTTTAAAATTTTCCAAAACCTACTGCACTGACTCAATATGAAAGGCGCTGACCTTGTATCTTTCACACCACCCCTGTCTGAAAATTTGCCTTGTTTTATTCCAGTTCTATGTCTGTCACAGCTGAGTTTGAAGATGTGGGATCAAATAGCAGTAGAGAAAAAAACAGGCTTCCTTGCAGGAAGGCAACTTTGTAAATTTTAAGTACACATTTCATTGCATAGTTAGTAATTTTAGGTTTCCAAATGCAAAATTTTGTTTTCTTTCTGTGTTTATATTTACTAGATATAATGACACTACAGGCCGGGTTTTGTTTGATATGATGAATGAATCTCTGTCCCTTAAAGGCACAGCTTATAAGATTTCACCACTAGATGTCAGTAGATTGCAGTCAACTGAATTCTGTTTTCTTACCCCTCCCAATCCAAGTGCATAATCCTATCTACAGTGGCCGCTGTAGGACAAACATCTTTGCTGGGTGTATATGTACCCCGAAGAAGGCTTTCAATTTATAGATCACTGGAAAATTTCTGGGCAAAATTGTCAGGAGAGACTACATCCATCTCACTTTAGATTTGATACATGAGTATCACTCATTTCTAGAAATTTGGCCAAATTTATTAAACCTCCCCAAATGTGACTATCCAGGATTGAGACCAGGAAGCAAAGTTGCACTCTTATACACCTCTCTGCAGCTTCTCTCCTCCTGTCATCCCTCCAAACTCCATCCCCATAGAGTGCCTGCTCCCAGACCACAAAAAAGCAACCCAAAAATCACCAAAAAAATCTTTAAATATTTTTATTTATATATTTAAGAAAGAAAAGTATAGCATCCTTAACTGCACCAAAGAGTAAATCAGTTAAATGTGGATTATTAAACAACATATATACACACACACACGTATGTGCGTGTGCGTGTGTGTGTGTGTGTGTGTGTGTGTGTGTATATGTGTGTGTATGTACATACAGTACATATACTTTATTTTTGATTAGATTATTTGTTTAGTATTTTTCTCTTTATTTTCATTCCTTTCTGGTAGTCTTATTTGTACATCACTGCTGCAGTTCCTCCAAATTTAATCTGAGCCTATAACAACGAAATCTCGTTCTAATGTGCACTGTATGGTGCAATTTTAAATGACAATAAAGTTTGTCTATGTCTATGTCTATTCAGTCTCTCTCTTCTAAGTCTCTGTTGGTAAATGGTTTAATAACTGATCAACATATTAGCTGTGTCCAAATTCATGGGCTGCTTCCTTCAAAGGCTGCATTTGTAGACTGATTACATCACAGAGACACAATGAAGGCTGTCCACATTCGAAGACTCCTCCAAATGTGGTCAAATGCATCCTTCTTTTCTCAAATTTGAAGGATGGGTCTGGTGTATCTTTCATGGCCTACCATATCCCATAATATATTGTGCATCAAAACTCAAACACACAATGGTGGAGGAGATTGGCCAAAAAGTTTGAAATATGACTTTCTGTGGCACAAAATAAACTTTTAATATGTTTTCAGGCAAGAAAGTAAATGTGTTATCCTCAAATATTTGCTCATTTTATCAAGACATTGCTTAATTGCAAAAAGTGCTCCAACGTTTTTGGAGATGTCCATTCTGCTGCTCTACCAGCAGCTCGCCTCGCTTGCTGTCTTCTGACCAGGCTATTGAGGCTCACTGTACCCGGAGAGAACGCCTGTCTCCCAGCACATCCTTTTCAAACCTCCCGCTGGCTTTTGCCACTGAGTGAAAGTTAAACACAGATATGACTCACTCAGGTGATCTCTAATGGCTGATGTTTGGTTTATTTCAGTGTTTCATTTGTTCCTGAGCAAATTGTTTGGCTGAAATTAACGTTAAGCATCATAACTGGATAGTTTTATTCAACATTAATGTTTTAGAGAGCTGTTAATATATTTGGAAATTAATTATTTGCTCATCTGTATTCTTCATGTTAAAATGTGTTATACTTGTTTTAACAGCTTATTTTTAATTAGAGATAGCCTTAAACAAACCACAAAAAAGGAGCAAAAGTTCAGCTCCATTTCAGCAGCTTCTTTTCCACAGCTGTGCTTCGCACTGTCAAGGTTGCTAGGCATCATGAGCTACACTGAGGTGAGGACAGGTGACGCTGATATGAAGGCCAGACCGTCCAATTTCACAGTTTTCATGGACTGCGAAGGACGCGGCCCCTGAATTTGGACACAGCTAATGATTTATTTTGTCTTACAGAAGCGTGGTTACAGCAGGATGAATATGTAAGTTTAAATGAATCAACAACCCAGAGTCACACTAACTGTCAGAATACTCGAAGCACAGTTTGAGGAGGAGAGGTAGCAGCAATCTTCCACTCCTGCTTTATAATTAACCCAAGACCCAGACAGAGTGTTAATTAATTTGAAAACCTGACTTGTTCACCCTAATTGGAAAATTCAAAAACCTGTTTTATTTGTTATTAACTATCATCTACCTGGTCCTTACCCAGAGTTCTGATTTCTCAGACTTTTTGTCTGATTTAGTGCTCAGTAGTTCCGAAAAAATAATTATTGTGGGTGATTTTAACATCCATGTAAATGCTGAAAATTACAGCACTGCATTAATCTATTATTAGTTTCAATTGGCTTATCTAAAAGTGTAAATAATAATAATGTATTAGTCTTATAAAGTGCTTTTCTAGACACCCAAAGACACTTTACATTTCATGCACACCTCAATCACACCTGGTGGTGGTAAGCTACTAATGTAACCACAGCTGCCCTGGGGCAGTCTGACAGAGGCGTGGCTGCCAATTTGCACCTACGGCCCCTCCGACTACCACCAAACACACAACCACATTCACACTTAGGCAATGTGGGTTAAGTGTCTTGCGTGTCTTGCCCAGGGACACAATGACAGCGTGCACTCAGATGGGGATTCAAACCAGCAACCCTCCAGTTGCAAAGTGAGCACCTGCCCACTGCGCCATGTGCCAATAGAGTACAGAGCAGCTACCTAAACTTTCCTCCCAGAGAAGTAGATTATCTTGTCAGTAGTTTTGGATCCTCACTTTGTACAGCTCTTTGTACTGTGGCTCCTCTGAAAAAGAAACCCTCAAATCAGAAGTGCTTGATGCTCCAGGATAACACAAATGTGCAGCTTAAAGCAGATAACGCTTAAGCTGGAGAGGAAGTGTGGTCTCACTAATCTTAGAAACATGGTGTCAAACCAGATACTTACTCTGGATGCCATTACTTTGGCCTAATTATGGAGTTTCACAGGGTTCTGTGCTAGGACCAATTTTATTTACATTATACATGCTTCCCTTAGGCAGTATTATTAGAAAGCATTGCATCAATTTTCATTGTTATGCAGATGATACCCAGCTTTATCTATCAATGAAGCCAGATGACGCACATCAATTAGTTAAACTGCAGAAATGTCTTAAAGACATTAAGGCCTGTATGATCTCTAATTTCCTACTTCTCTGGATGGCATTACTTTGGCCTCCAGTAACACTGTGAGAAATTTTGGAGTCATTTTTGACCAGGATTTGTTCTTCAGTGCACATATTAAACAAATATGTAGGACTGCCTTTTTGCATTTCTAAAATTAGAAACATACTTTCTCAGATTGATGCTGAAAAGCTAATTCATGCATTTATTACTTCTAGGGTGGACTATTGTAATTCATTATTATCAGGCTGTCCTAAAAGCTCCCTGAAAAGCCTTCAGCTGATCCAAAATGCTGCAGCTAGAGTACTGACAGGGACTAGAAAGAGAGAGCAGATTTCTCCCATATTGGCTTCTCTTCATTGGCTCCCTGTTAAATCTAGAATAGAATTTAAAATCCTTGTCCTCACATGTAAGGTCTTGAATAATCAGGCCCCATCTTATCTCAAAGACCTTATAGTCCCATATCACCCCAATAGAGCACTTCGCTCTCAGACTGCTGGCTTACTTGTGGTTCCTAGGATACTTAAGAGTAGAATGGGAGGCAGAGCCTTCAGCTTTCAGGCGCCTCTTCTGTGGAACCAGCTTCCAGCTTGGATTCGGGAGACAGACACCCTCTCTATTTTTAAGATTAGGCTTAAAACTTTCCTTTATGATAAAGCTTATAGTTAGGGCTGGATCAGGTGACCCTGAACCATCCCTTAGTTATGCTGCTATAGGCCTAGTCTGCTGGGGGGTTCACATAATGCACTGTTTCTTCTCATTCACCTTATTTACTTTGTTTATACTCCACTCTGCATTTAATCATTAATTGATTTTAATCTCTGACTCTCTTCCACAGCATGTCTTTCTCTCCCCTCAGCCCAACCGGTCACAGCAGATGACTGCCCCTCCCTGAGCCTGGTTCTGTTGGAGGTTTCTTCCTGTTAAAAGGGAGTTTCTCCTTCCCACTGTTGCCAAGTGCTTGCTCATAGGGGGTCGTTTTGACTGTTGGGTTTTCTCTGTATTATTGTAGGGTCTTTACCCACAATACAAAGCACCTTGAGGTGACTGTTTGTTGTGATTTGGCACGATATAAATAAAATTGAATTCAATTGAATTGAACTGATATAAAAGACCTTCATTTAGACATTTTATGAGTTTCTGAGCTTTCCCAGGCCTTTTACAAGCACTTTGTATTTCGTGGCTAAGCAGCATGCCAGAAGGGGTTGCTGTTGAATGAGAAGTCACAACAGTCACTCTGAAGCATGAGCAATGTCTGAAGTTTATACAGACCTCTTTTAAGCTGGATGCAGTGAACGTGGAATCAGCAGTACACTAGAGTATAACATATTCCATTTTGTGTTGCCAATAGGTGGCACTCTAACAATCACTGAGCATATGCATATCAATGTGCACAATCATGGAAGGACAAGCCCCTGCATGGCATCTACCACTGGCAGATAGAAGAAGTGGCTGATATAGAAAACTCCCACCAATGGCTGGGAAAAGCTGGGCTGAAATATAGCACAGAGGCACTAATCAGCCTAGGGGCAAGCTCTAAGCACAAGATTGATAGAGGCTTGGGTCTACTACACAAGGCAAGACCCCAGGTGAAGGCTGTGCAAAGATACATCCAGCACATAACAGAACAGTAGGGTGCAAGATACTAGCAGGCAGCCACTTGGTTATGGAATTCCTTAACCAAGTGGCTGGCATAGTATACAGAAATATTTGTGCCAAGAATGGCCTAGAAGTCCAAAGGTCAAAATGGGATACAACCCCAGATGACAGTCACATCAAGAAGGAACACGAGTTGCTTGAGAAATATCAAAGGCTGAGAGAAGTGCTAGAGAGGATGTGGAAGGTGAAGGCAACAGTGGTGCCCATGGTAATCGGAACACTCGAAGCAGTGACCCCCCAAACTTGGACAGTGGCACCAGCAGATTCCAGGAATGACAGCTGAGATTTCTGCCCAGAAGAGCGCAGTCCTAGGAACAGCTAAGATACTGTACAGGACCCTCAAGCTTCCAAGCAACACTTTTTAATCACAGCATAGCATTAAGTCAGTAGAGCTTCTGAGATTTTGATCTGGTCAGCAGTAGCAGAGGGATTTGTTAATCAGTTCCAGCTACTTTGGTGTAAAAAAAAAAAAGAAAAAGAAAAAGACAACAACAACACTATAGGTAAAACAAAGGTCAGTCCTTGTTGATATATTTAGTATTTTTCCAGTTTTTCTGACTAGATTGAGTCTGACTCTAACAGTACAATACTGTTACCTATAGTATATTACCAAAAAATATGACAAATTAATATCAGTTAATTTCTTTCCTTAAATATTAATATAAAATCCAGTTTATCCTTGACTTTCAACACCCATTACATTCCACATCTAGTATATTTTTTTTTTCTGATTTGCAACCCTGTTATATTACTTACAACCCTTCTACCATACATATAAAACAAAATTTACAAACACATGTTCTGTGGTCCTCATTTATTTGTCATATTCATGTCACAATCTACAATCAAAAGTAATATACTCATTCAACCCTTTTAGACTGTACACCCCATTACTCTAATTTTCATCTCGTTAAAATATAATTTTCAACAAAATAAGCAGAGATGGTTTTCTTGGCTCAGAAGGGCTTAATCTAATGCCTTTGTAATAGTTTGGATGCATATAAACAGACATAATGGATTTGAGCAAAGATTTGAGAAAAAAATGCTGAAATTACTAAAAAGAACTGAGTGGTTGGGTAGATTTCGAAAGTTGCTTGAATTAATATACAGTACCAGTGTGTCCTTTTGACTGGTACAGTAATTCAAGTCTTACCTTATACTGAATGAGTTTTCAGTATGAGGGTGCTTATCTTTAACTTAATGGTCAAGAATTTACAACCCATCAACAACAAGCATGTGAGTGTCTTCTACATGTGGTGTGGGTCAGAGATGTGAAAGTGCTCCTCAACAGATAGTTTGTAGGTGTGTGTGGCTCTCCTAATCCCTCTTTTCAGGTTTGCCCTGGCTGTAGGCCTCAGCATCATCAGATCTGAAAGCAGTGTCACATGCCTTCATCAGTAGACGAACTTCAGTATTCATCCAGGGCTTCTAGTTAGAAAAGATGCTTGACAGAGATGACATTGTCAATGCATGTGCTAATATAGTCCATGACAGATGTGGTGTAAGTGTCCAAGTGTGTGTATGAGTCCAGAGTGGCTTGTGAAGAGAACATACTCCAATCAGTGTTCTCAAACTGATCCTGTAGAGAGGAGATAGCCCCTTCTGGACACACATTAACTGTTCTCAATGTTTCCACACGCTTGATGAGTGGGGAGCAGGAATAATGAGAGGTAATCAGACTGTCCCAACTGTGGGAGGGGGACAGTCTTTTATGTCTGGAATGTAGACATGGTCTCCTCTGGTGGGACGTGATCCAAAATAGTCAGAGACTATAGAACACAAGGGTGTTCATAAATAATCCCCTTTATGGCTGACAGTCCAACAGATATTTATGAGGGACCTCCTGTTCCTTGTCATGTAATGTTTAAGCCAATTCAGCATAATATACAGTATATTTCTGTCAATTTAATTCAACAATATAAATTAATAATTTTGGATTATGGCTACTTTAAATATGCAATATAATTTTAATAATTACATCATTGGCAGCACATACAATGGCTCAAAACATGTACCGTATTTTTCAGACTATAAGGCGCACTTAAAATCCTTAAATTTTCATAAAAATCGGTAGTGCGCCTTATAATCCGATGCGCCTTATGTATGAATTCTTGTTGTGCTTACTGAACCTTGAACCAATTCAATGCAGTACACTGCGCTCAAAACTTTGTCAAACTGTTTTAGTGCAACTTTGGTAAGGGATGCTTCACAAATATGTATGCTCTGTATGTTCTCTGTATGTTCCAGAGCATACATATTTGTATGTTCCAGAGCATACAGAGCATACAGAACATCTGCTTTTCAAATAGTTGAGCGCTGCCGTCTGACCACCGATGGCCGAGGCATCCACACCACTACACCATTCCATGGTCTGCAGCGATATGGCCTCCGGTCTGGCAGATCAGCTCAAAGGCCTCAATGAATTCTCTAAAATAGGCCATCATCGATTCACAAAATGACTCTACTGACGATATTAGACAGGAACAAGCTGTGAGTGCGGAGCAGCAGGTGTGGAAAGCAGCCAAAGCCGCCGCAGATAAATTTGACAAGAAGTGGAAGCATTGTTCCAAAAATGGAAACCGTACGCAGTAAACCGCAGAAAACTATCATGGATTTTATTCTACATGTTCCTGGCCTATTTTCATCTATGCTGGCCTGTATATTTGTGCATAATCTGGTGATCGGCGGCCGGCACTGTTACCTGACGCTTTTGTTTCGTTCTACATATGTTTTATCATGCGCCTTATAACCCGGTGCAGGAGGCAGGGATTCTTTGCAGGCAGGCTGCTAGTGATCAAGGTGCTAGTTATCAGTCTGGTCCACCTGCACTGACTTTTGAGCAGCAGAGGGAGCTGTTACAGATGCAGTTGGAGCTGGAAAAGTTGAGATGTTCCAGTAGACCAGTTGCAAGTTCTGGAGTTCAGTTTTATGTTGCAAAAAGCCTTAGCCTGTTGCCTAAATTTGATGACTCGGATGTGGACACTTATTTCACTCTCAATCAATCAATCAATCAATCAATCATTCAATCAATCAATCAAATACTTACTCTGTTTGAACAAATAGAAGATTCTAGAGGTTGGTCAGAGTTGGAGAGGTGTACGCTGTTGCAATGTGTCCTGACGGGTAGAGCACGTGATGCATTTTCAGCTTTGAGTGTGGCTGACAGCAAAGTTTATGCTATAGTTAAATCTGCTGTGCTGAAAATGTTTGAGCTTGTTCTGGAGGCATATCACCAATGGTTTCAGTTTAGGAATAAGCTGGATTCACATTCTGACTTATTCTGAGTTTATTCGTGATCTTACTCTTGCATTTAACCGTTGGTCTACAGCTTCTGAGGCTACTACTTTTGAGGATCTTTGTAACTTAATGGTGTTAGAACAGTTTCAAAATTCTGTACTTGAAGCAGTTGCTACTTACATAAATGAATATGTAAGGCGACATCTCCATCTGAAGCGGCTGCTCTTGCGGATGAGTATGTGCTGACCCACAAAAGTTACTTTAAGCCGTGCAATGTGTTGTACCCTAATGATTCAAAACATGTTTGTTGTTTGTCTTAGTCTGGGGCCTTGCCTCATAAGCTCCAGCAGAAGTTTGGTCATAAGGGACCAAAAGGACCAGTGACTCAAAATACCTGTAGATATTGTTTAGCGGAGTGTCACTGGAAGAGGGAGTGTCCCCTACTTAGATCCAAGAGGTCAGGTCAAGTGAAACTGGCTGTATTGGCAGCTCCTGTTGTGGTTTCTGACCATAGGGGTGAGGTTTTGCAGTCACAGGTTAGGTCTGGTTCTCAGTCTAATGATTTTTATGTGTTTATTTCAGATGGTGTCATGTCGTTGGTTGGGAATGGCAAGCAAGACCCAATCAAAATTTTGAGAGATACAGGAGCCTTAGATTCTTGTATTTTGGAGTCTGTGTTACCGTTTTCCCAATTGTCGGATACTGGTGGTTGTGTTCTGGTACAGGGGATGGGTCTGGTTCCATTCTCCTCTCCTCTACATTGGATTAATTTAATGTGTGGTCTTGGAGAAGGTGATGTAGCGGTAGGGGTACGATTCCGGTTGCCAGTGGAGGGAGTACACATGATTTTGGGAAATTACCTCGAGTGCAGTAGGGGCAGGTGGCAAACCTAGAACTTTCAACAGGGAGTTTTCTGTGTCCCCAGCAGCTCCATCTCCCGAAGGTTGTGGTGTGCTTCCTGTTGTTTTTCCAGTTTGTGCAGTAACCCGTTTCTTCTCGAGTTAGAGAGGGTACGGTTACGCCAAAGGATCTAGAGTTGCTGGTTATGACAGACCAGTTGGGTACTTCTAAAGATGCATTAATAGCTGAACAGGGGGTGGATACAACCTTGTCTGACCTTTTTGCCAAGGTTGTGCCTGAGTCGGTGGTGAGAGATAGTGCTTTGTGTTATTTTCTGCAAGATATGGGGTCTTAGTCAGAAAATGGGTTCCATATAATGACCTGGGTTCAGGAGAGCCGGTATTTCAAGTTGTTGTGCCATCTATGTGGCGAAGTAAGGTGTTATGGGGTGGCTGTAGCTCAGTAGGTAGAGCAGGTCACCTACTGATCGGAAGGTCAGAGGTTCAATTCCTGGCTACTCCAGGCTACATGCCAATGTATCCTTGGGCAAGATACTTAACCCCAAGTTGCTCTCCGACCGTCCCGTCGGAGTATGAATGTGTGTGAATGTTAGTTAATTAAAAGCACTTAGCTTAGTAAAACATGGAAGTGCTTGTATGAATGGGAGTGCATGGGTAAATGTAGAACGTGTTGTATAAGCGCTTTGAGTGCTCATACTGAGTAGAAAAGCGCTATATAAAAAGTAGTCCATTTACCATTACAGACTGCGCATGGTGACAGGGCAGGTCATATGGGTGTTTGTAAAACTTATGATCACATACTTAAGTATTTTTTCTGGCCACGTGTAAAGCAAGATGTGAGTTAGTTTATCAGGTCTTGTCAGCTCACCAGCAAGCCAAACCAAGTATTAAAGCCAGCGCCTTTATACCCGATACCAACTATTGGGCAGTCGTTTGAACACCTTATTATTGACTGTCTTGGGCCATTACCACAGTCTAAAACGGGACATAGCGATCTGTTGACTGTGATGTGCCAGGCAACTAGATACCCTGCTGCTTTTCCGCTTTGCACTGTTACTTCGAAATCAGTTGTTAAAGCGTTGACTTAGTTCATTTCTATGTTTGGTATTCCGAAAATCATTCAGTCAGATCAGGGTTCTAATTTTACCTCCCACTTAAACAGCTTAACACTAGAACTACCAGACTCCTGCCTAATGGCAGTTATACCTTTAAATCCCAAGGTGCTGCCAAATGGCAGCTGTGAATTGTGTCATGCAAATGAGGCCAGCACAACTAGACACTAGATGACCCCCTTTCATTTGTAAATGCTGCCATTACCTGCCAGACCTGGAGGTTCAAGCACAGACCTTAGGGGGAGGGGTATGCTTGAGCAGAGCCTAGAAGTCAGAGAGACATCTCTCCTGAGTAGGGACTAGAAGGGGCTTTCAAAATGCACTGTATTGTTTCACTCATCACATTTACTGTACCATATAAACTTTTGACCATTTCATACATTTTCACATGCCCTTTATTCAGCATCGGTCAACAAGGCTTCCTATTGCCATGTACTGTAAGGAAATTCTAACTGTAAATATCTGTAAAACTATTATAAATCATTTGTGTTCCGTAGTCCATACACAAATGCCCTTGTGTAAAGCTGCCATTAACTTTAGAGTGTAAGTTTTTATTTGATAGTGTTTTGGTTTATTTTCAAATATTATTTAATTTGATTTATTTTTTATTTTGAAGTGTTGAACTGCCATACTTAGAACTCCATATATGTATATATAAGTTCTATGTGAATGTTGTTATGTTATGTTTTTTAGGAATACTTTATCTCAGTATTGATGGACAGTTGTATACGACTATAAAAGGACTGAAGACAACCAAAATATTTATCCAGCACATTTTTATTGGTATATTTGTTACAGATTGTCTGAACACATCTGGCACTGCCACGACATCTCCTTTCTGCATTTTCCACACGTGAACTTGTTGCAATAAACACAACGCTTAGTGGCATGGTTATTCTTGCAGCAACACTTCACCTGGCACAATGCCCTTTTCCCTGTGTCAGGTGAGAGTGGTTGCTGCTGAAGGTTTTTCTTATGCACCTCCTTGGCTGCCATATGAGACTGTGCAAGCTCTCTTGCAAGCTTCACCAAGAAGTCCGTCCGTCTCTCTTTGACCCCAGTGCATGCTTGGTAAAGCACATGTGCATTCAGTGCTGCAATGTCAATCAAGTTGTAAAACACAGCGACTGGCCAACGCCGTGTTCCTGAACGCACAGTGTACTTTCGCACCATCTGGTCCATGACATCCACACCACATTTCAGGCTGTTGTAGTCAGTGACTGTGTTTGGTTTACTTTTCCAGGTATCCCCAGTCTCCACCACACTGTGCATGCTACTGAGGATGCAGATAGTCGTTCTCCGTTTGGGCGCGTAAACGGTCAGTGTGGCACCAGAGGTTGAAAACACCTGTGTGCTGAATTCCTCACGGTCCAAAGTCTTTTTGGCGGAGTCTGGAAGCTCACGGCGAACCTTGTTTACTGTGCCAAGGAGTATGGTCTTCCGGCTGAGCAGTTGTTGTGCTAGTGACAATGACGTAAAAAAAATTGTCTGTGGTAACGGTTCTTCCTTTGTCCATAAATCGATCCATAAGCTTCATCACCACATTTTCCGATAGTTTTCCCCCGTGGGACGACTGGGGTCTTTGCCAAGATATGGGATGATGTTGCATACATACTTGGATTTCAGGTCACATGCCACCCAGAACTTTATGCCACACTTGTCAGGATTTGTAGCAATGTACTGCAGGAAACAGCAACGGGTTTTAGTTGGAAAAAGTTGCTCATCTATGGTGATGTGCCTTCCTGGGTTGTAAGAGGTAATGCAGTTGGTAACAAAAGACCCCCAAATGTCAGAGACTGCAGCAAACCGATCATTTGCAACTCGTTCATTGCGTGTGTCCTTGTCATCGAAGCGTAGGTGCCGCATGATGTCCTGGAAGCGGTTTCGGGCCATAATCTTGCTGATTGCGGGCACTCCCAGTGTTGCTGACCATACATCATGCACCGCTGGAAGGTGGACAATCCCTCGCAGGATGAGGATTGCAACGAACGCCTTTAGTTCAGGGAGGGCCATGAACCAGTTTCCCTGCTGTGTCTGGCGTGCATGCTGGACAGTCCACTCCTGAATGGTCCGAAGCATTTCCAGAGTGATGAAACAGAGGAAACTCTGTAAGCGACTCGACACCTTTCTTCTGGCCAAAGCAGTTGGCTCTCCATCTGTGGCATAACAATCAACTGGGCTGTGATGCAGAGGCCTTCCGATCTGTTCCTCACGCCACACTGTTCCGTCTTTTGCCGTCTCTGTCAGCCACTCATGTGTCTCCATGCGACCTCTCTTTTCTGGAGGTGGCGAAGTTTCCTCATCTACAGGGTGACCATATGTTTGAGATTTGATTAGTGAAATGTTGAAATAATGTGCAATCGCAAAGATATTCGTCTCTTCCTAAAACACAACAAACGGCAAACGAAAATAGGAAATTTAGGAAATCTTACCAGAAGAATTTTCAGAGTCGGAATTTAGCACAAGGGTTATTTCTTCTCCATCGGAGTCACAGGGGTTGACATGGTTGAGGATCATGTCCAAAGCTTGCTGTGTGCCGTAAACCTTTGGCATCTTTGCTTCTCAGTCAACACAGTAGGTGAAATATGTGTTGTGACCTGGCTTTTTACACACCTGGCAACCCTGGGTCATCATTGGTCATCATTGGTAACCCATCCCCATCCCCACCCCCACACCCATCCCACACACATGCCGATCTACTGGCCCTGTGTACATAACAAAAGGTGGCCTAATGAGATGTAAACTGCCATTTGGCAGCGCTTGGTAGAAAAAGGAGTAATGCTGGTAGTCCTAGTGTTAAGGTAAAACACAATGTGTTTACTGCGTTCCATGCCCAAAGCCAAGGATTAAGATCCTTGCTTCATGCATATTGAACGGAACTCTCGGCAGATTGGGAGGAAGGATTACCCTGGCTGTTACTGGCTGCTCGTGAAATAGTGCAAGAAAGCAAAGGTTTTAGCCCAAATTACTTGGTTTTTGGTCACAAAGTCCGTTGGCCATTGGCAGTGTTGCAAGATAGTTGTTTGTCTGAGGAACCACCTCAAAACCTTCTTGACTATGTAAATGGATTTCGGCTTAAGTTGTATAGAACTGGTGAATTGGCTAGGGACAAACTGGTATGGTCTCAAAGGAAAATTAAGTGGAACTATGACGGACAGACTGAGCTGCGTGAGTTTAGCCCTGGTGATCAGGTCCTTGCTCTTTTGCCACTTGTGACTTCACCTTTTCAGGCACAGTATTGTGGTCCTTTTAGGGTGTTGCACAACGTGTCTGAATTGAACTATCTCATTGAGACTACAGGTAATAGGAAATCTGCGAAGTTGTGCCACGTAAATCTGTTGAAGCCCTATCACTCCCATTGTCCGGACCAAGGTGTTTCGACCATGGGGTCAGAATTGGCTACTTTGCCTGTGACTGTTGTAGGAATATTCATGATATATCCCACATATATATCTTATGTACATTTACTTCCCTGAGAAATTTGTCTGGAAAATAACATAACTGATTAAAAATACATAAGCTTATAATGTTCCGTGTCACCATGAACTTTGTGAAGACTACACAATGATAGAAATGGAGACTTCGAGGTCACCCTGTTATTGAATTTCTCTGTTTTCCACATTCTGTTTTGTAAATGATGTAATCAAGACTGATAGGCTGTGACTATATGAAACTGTAAGTTGAATTAGAATGTGCCAGTACTTCATGCCATCTCATAGCATGCAGTCTGACCCAGATATCTGAACTGTTTGAAATGGCTTTATTAAATTTAATAATTGGACTCCTTATTCCTGTTTGTGTCATTCCGGTTCGATGAAACGAACACACAGAAACCTAAAGACTTAAAACAGCACACACACACTCTTATTATTTAAATTCCTTCAACTGGTGATGCCCGACATGCTCGAACAGGAATGTTTTTGATTTTCAGATGTTTTTATTTGTGTTTCTTGAGTTTCTTGGGAATAAGGAGTGAATTTGGCCACTGATAATCGCCACTTCGAGGTTCCTCGTGACAGTACTGACTTCCAGATGCTATCAGTGACCAGGACATCGCCACCTAAAGGTTGGCAGAGACCTTTTCTAAATATCTGCATATTGCATTGTATTAAATTATAATGGTCACTGGTGGTAAGACAGGAGGAAGGTGTAATTCGAGCCATTTCACACAGGTGTAAGGGTTTAAGAAAAAAAAAAAGAGTTTAAGAGAAAAAAAAAAGAGTTGAAAAGAATAAAAGAGTTTAAAAGAGTAAAGAAATATAGGCAAAATGAGTCGGACGGTGTTGAGCCCATGGGCCGTCTGGCCAGCGGACCAAACGAGTGCCCTTCTCAGGCGGTTTTTAGGTTTAGAGGGCCTTTGGTTTTTCTGAAGTGAACTGGCCATTTGCCTTTTACCAATGTCCTCCCGGTATAGAGAGGTTGGTCAAACGCGTGTAAAGACATAGCACTCCTGGTAGAAGTTGACGACAGTAATAGCTTATGGTTATATGGTTCTTTCATAAGAATCTTCACTTCAGAAATCCATAAAAGCAACTACAGTAAAACCCTTTAAAAGCCTCAAAAGATAGAAATAAAGAAAAAAGAGAATAAAGAAAAAGTAAAAGAATACAGAGAAATGAAGAAATAAAGAGTTTTTTGTAATAAAAATAAAATCCTTAAAAAAAAAAGAAAAAATATAAATAGTACCTTCTTAACATTGTTTTTGTTCTTGCAGGTTGGACTGACTGACTGACTGACAAAATGACTGACGACACTGGGTGTAGAAAAGGGGCTCCGATTAAAAAGAGGGTGAAACTTCAAAATAACTGGTGATGTAAAATTATTTTAGAGTAAACTCCCAAGCACAGATATTAAGCTGAAACCTAAAATTAAAGGAGAAATCTCTCCATCCTAATCAGGTAAAAGTTGATCTTTGGGTCAGAAACTAATTAAGTAATCCCAAAATTAGGTCACTTGGGAAAGAAAAATCTATAATAATAATGAATATTGAAAGAAACTGATGGATGCTTGAATGTGTGTCCATGTGTGTGAGGAGGCCTCCATGTGTGTATGACTGAGTGCTGCTGTGAATTTGTATTGTGATATGTGTTTAAGAGAGAAATAGGAAATAAGGACAAAATATTTTGAGGTGAATTTCTTTGCAAAGTATGGTGTCATTTGTTGTTCAAATAGGAACAGAGTTTAGAGGAATAGAACAATTTTCCAGTGGTCATATTAGCTGTTTTGTAATGTCATAGCTCTGTGTGTGTGTCAGTATGTGTAGGAAAGAAAAGGAAAAAAGGAAAAGAGAATGGTGCCAAGGTTTTAGCATTGCTGTGTGTGTGTGTGCATTTATATCTCAAGGATTTATGTGCATGTGGATGAGAGTTATAGCCCTAAGTTTTTTCTCTTCTTTTTCTTTTCTTTATTTGGACTGATATGGTTGTATAAGCGTATGCTGGTCAAAAATTCTCAGAAGGAAGGTTTCGTTTCCGATACATATGAGAGACAGGCCAACCACAGATGGATAAAAAGACAAAAAAACCCTGAAAAATCACCAAAAAAAAAGGGAGTCAGGAGTTTATTGCTTTAAAAATAATAAATAATGAATAAACAAAGCCAGTAAAATAGATGCCTTGAAAATTTCAGGTTGAAGTATTTTTTGTAAATTATTAGAGGTCATTTTTCCAGAAGATTGTTGTTAAATTCCAAGAAAAAGTTTCCGTGAGGAACACATTTTTAGTGAAACCTTAAAAAGAAATGTTAAAAAAAAAAAACAGTGCATGCAAATACTTTGTGAAACAGCCGAATCTGAGACCCAAAACAAAGTGCCAAACTTTGAGCTGCCGCTCTGCTACAAAGCAAAATATAGAGAACTAAAAAAACTTATTTGTTTGCCCTTGCAGGATAAAATACAAGTTACTGATTTACACTTTTGTGCATTTACATTTCTTTACTTGGTAGATTTGTTTAAAGCTAAGATTATAAGAGAAGCAGAGAACATTTGAATTTTGAATGTCTGAACAATTTGCTATTAAATCAAGCATTAAAGGAAAAAAATCCCAGAAGCTAATAATACAAAAATCAGTATGCTCTTTAGATAAATAGGCTAAATTAAGGTAAATTATTGAGACAAACAGAGTTAAGTCTCAAAGGAGGGAGACAGACCAGCAGAAAGTTCAAGATTTAACTAATGAAAATCTCTCAGTTTTATTCTAACAGGAGCCTGAACATCACTGGAGCTGCAGGAGACTGATCAACTATCAATAAAGAAACTCTGGTGCACTACAAGGTGTTCAAGCTCATCCTAAGATCTCCTGAACAGACTGACAGCTCCATAAACTCATATAAAAAAGACTCCTGGTGCTCAAGAAGGAGGAGGCCAACCATCTCACAAACAGGTGACCTGAGAGTTCTTGACCGATGATCTTTGTGCACAAGTCTGAGCCCAGAAAGAGGGTCATCAATTTGTTTAATGCTTCCTCCAACACTAACTATTGTTCTCTTATAAATTCCCATGAGGTCTAAGGGGGGCACTCCCAAAGATGACAAGTTTGCAGTGAGCTGCATGTAAGGTCAACAAACAATGGTGTTGTGAGTATGACCTCTGACCCTAAAGGTATCTATGTTTTGACTAAAGACTGTCCATAACATTTCTATTTTTATTTTTTTTTTTTGTTTTGTGGTGAAAATCCCACTGCAGGGTTTTAGATTTAAAAGCATAGAATTACACAAAATGAAAAGAAAAAAATTAGTTAAAGCCTCTATTTTACTGCTGAACTAGCAACAACTGCTGATGTTGTTTTAGGTCAAGGTTATGCATTTTTCCCCTTCACAATTTAGTAACTTGAGGTTTATGAAACCATATTTTGTCTGCCATAATTATGCTTTTTTTGGGAGTATAGACCCTTACAGAATAAATATAATTTTGAGTCCAGTATAATACTTTGAAATGATTTTGATTGTTAATCCTTCTAAGATATTTCATTTCCCCAGATTTTCATGCCAAAGGAGTCAGAATTGAACAGTAATTTTACAGGTACAGACAAAGTTATCCAAGAGCTGTTTAAAACTAGAGAACTTTAAAATGATTATTTGTAGATATTTTGAGAATCATCCCATGTTTTGTTTTTTGTTTTCTTGTGTTTTTTTGTTCCACTTTAGCTTACATAGAAGGTGTGTCAAATTTTTATTTAAGGACATTAATTTTGTATTTTGAATTCTCTGATGAGTTTGAGACCAAAATGCAAAAGTTAACTTTGCAATTGGATGAAAAATGAGACAGCTGACACTGACCTTGTAAAAAAGAAACACAAACACTTGCAATGAAGAAGCAGCTTACACACACTCACTCACTCACTCATACACTCACTCACCCACTCTCACACACTCGCTCACTTACACTCACCCACTCATAGACAAACAGAAGCTCGTATTAGATTTTTGCTTGATCTGATATTTAACTCTAGGTGCATTAAATCAGGTTCACTCTTGGTGGATTGAATCCACTTACTTAGTAAATTAGCAAACTAGTGGTATATGAAAATTGCAAGCTCATTTTTCTCAGGCGGATTAACAAAATAGAAGATTTATAACTAAGAGCCATTGAATAAATACATCCTTAGAATAGTTATGGGCATTTTGATGTCCTGTCTTAGTTTGTGCAAATTTAATTATTGACCCACAAGACCTGCAGTTCATGGTATTTTGTTTAATTGACAGGGAAAGATTGGAACTTTCTTCACTGGACTTTTTCCACAGGTACCTGAGATCATACCTGAGACATTATGAGCCTTTAACAGGAAACTAACCAGGATGATGGCCATAAGTGAAGAGCTGTTGTCTAAAGAGGTGTAGGGATGCATCTCCAGAGACGAGTGCTGACTACTGTGGTTTGAACATCCACGGCTTTGGTGAATATGAGCAGGCTATGCTGAAGGCTGAAAGAAGGCTGCATGTATAACTATTACCTGTGCACTCATCCAGTGATCATTTCTTTATGTTTGTAGTAAGATTTTCATCGATTGGAACTGGATTTGATCCTGAAGGGATGCAATGCACATTTTTTAATGAATTTGAGGAAAATTATTAGATAGTGACTTTCATGTTACTGTTTGTCATGTGGGCCAATTTATATGCAGAATTTACTTTGGACTGATTAAATTTAAATGCTAATCCACTTCACTAAACAACATTGACATATGAAAGACTAATGCTTGTTTTCTTTTTGTTTTTTCAGGCCATAAGAAAGTATAGAAAGTAGGTACATCCATTATAAATATGACATAATTAAACTCTGTCTTAATTTTTTGCTAAATTCACAATCACAATAGTATAAGATTAGTTTTCACAGGAATCCTCTTCAGGCTCTTAACGTCAATACAGTCCTGGCTGACCACCCCAGGTCAGGCTGGTGAAGTTGACCTCAGAAACTCTGAGGTCAAAAGGGGGAATTGTAGGAATATTCACTGCATGAAAAGTGGGTTTTTCGACAGTTTCTTGCATGTAATATTGCCGCGCGCCTTGAGCTTTAGGGCTCTCAGCAGGAGGCTTTGGCCAGAACAATAAACTGTAGGGAAACTGCCGTGGACTCTCTGAGTCAGTGCTCCCTCAGCTCCCCCCCTCTCCTCAGGCTTAGGGCAGGCTCTCATATGTAAAGGAGGTTTCTGTGAGTCATACAAATGCAGATCAAGTACTCACTAGTGGTCACCAGTACTCACCAGTGGTCTACCCCTCCCAACAGTTGTAAGCAGCATATTTTTATTTTGAGATATATATAATCAAATTTACATTATCATCTTTTAAGCCTTTTTCCATTTCAGTGTGACTACACATAAATTATACAGCGAAACATTCAAACAAGACTAAACTCAGAAGAAGTCATTCTATTTTATAAATTAGTATTATCTAATTGGTAATATACTTTTGGACGTTTTCAGCTTTTGTCCCTGTTTCCAATAAGGCTGTGAGCTTCTGTCTTGTGAGCCTTTGTCATGGAGTTTTTTGTGAACCCTGAACTTTAGTGGACTGAGGGAGATAAACAAAGGCTATAACTTGATTTTGGTGACACCACAAGCATTATTTTCATTGAAAAGCATACTCAGTTTTCAGTCCAATTCACTGTAACAAAAAGTCTGTCACACCATAATCCTCTTCTGTGCAGTGGCTTCCCAGCTAGCATTGAACATTCAGACAACATCCCATGAACGCTGCTATAAACGTTCAGTGAATGTTCACATGCATTAATGACATTAAAGATTACCAAGGCAGATGTAATAAGAAAACATATAAACATATAAAACATATAAACTTTTATTTTGCTATACATGGATGTACATAAGAGATATCAGCAAAACCTTCATGAGAAAAATGTAAAAAAAAAAAAAAAACGGACAGTGGATGTATGTCTTCCAGCTCATAGGGGGTCGTTTTGATTGTTGGGTTTTCTCTGTATTATTGTAGGGTCTTTACCCACAATACAAAGTGCCTTGAGGCGACTGTTTGTTGTGATTTGGCGCTATATAAATAAAATTGAACTGAGTTGAAATGAAATGAATTGAATTCCGTGTGGCAGCTTCCTCGCCTGTGATTGGACAATACAGATCACGCGCGGGATCACGCTGAAGGTCTCGCAAGACCAAAGGAAATCAGTGCGGTCGTTCTCTTCCGTTCAAACTGAATGGCGTTCTTTGTCTACGCTGCTTTCCTGGTACGACAATGGAGGTCGTCTATATTTTCAACACCCCAGAAGCTCCCCGTGAAAGCGGGCCTCTCTACCGGCCAGCTTCAACCAGCCCCGCTGCAGACGAGAAGACACTGCTGGCTGCAATGAGTGGGTTATCTCCTCAGTTAACTCAAGTTTCTACCATCAACTGAAATACAAGATGGCGTCTATTGTGTAGAGACTCGATGCTCTGAACTCTAACAAAGACTCACCTAATCAAGAGGAAAAGACGGCAGCACAATCCGAAAACTGTGGTAAGACTTGGTCGTTTCTAAAACAAAAATACTAAGAGTGGCGGAATGGTCACAGTAAGCTGACAGACGTATTGTGATTTGGTTTCTTATTTTTATTTGGTTTCATCTTATAGGAAGCAGTTTGCGGCCTGCACAACTCTGAATCCAATAAAAGCCGGTATGATCCTCTGCAGAGATAAGAATCAGAAACAAAGCACGCAGTATTCAATGTGTGGAGGAGAGAATAACTTAAAATGTTTTTACTCTTGTTTATTTTCACCTTTATTTTCCACAGACTGTGTTCGCCTCACAACGCGAGTGTGAGTGTTTCTAATGCGTGGACCGTGATATAATTGTGTGTAAGTATCTATTGGTGGTGTTTATTTGTGTGTTTTTTGCCTGAAAATGTTTATGTATACACTGTGTTTACACTCTTTATTTACAATCTAAAAAAATGTTTTCCATCTTCTTGCAAAACCTACGAGACGGTCCGCCGCAGCTTCCGCTACAGTCAGCCTCACGTTCCGGAAAAGGCGGCAGCCATTAAAAATCCTGCCTGGTGTCGTGCAAGAAGGAAGCCGGTAAGACGTATTGGATTGTATTGTTGGTCTGCTGTATTTGTGTAGTTAGCTTGTAAATGCAGGTTTATTTTTGGAAAATATTACTTATTTTTTTAACTTTATATAAAATCTGGCTTATTTTGAACAACCCAAAATGTATATAAAAAGGTGATGCAGTGAAGGTGAAAATAATTAACACTGAATGTTTATAGTTTTAGCAGCTGTAACATTTTGGGACCTAAAGATAAAAAATGTATAATCAGTTTAAAGGTGCCTCAAGGGTTAATGACCAAAATCACTGAAGTACTTTTATCAATGTTACATTTTTTCAAAGTACTTGTTCATTTGTCTTTTATTCACAGGATGCACAGGAGTTGGTACTTTGTCACATAACCATTGTTTTTGATGACAAAGATGGGCTGATTAATTTATTTTTTTGCATTCAGGGTCTTATCTGCTATGTGTGCATTCAAAGTCAAGAGACTCAAACTTTCAGTGTATTTTCCTGATTTTTCATTTTTTCATTTCATTTCATTTAGTTTCATAATTACTTAATGTGTGCTCTGTGTCAACAGCTGCTGGAGGCGAGGGCGAGTGTCCTGGTAGTGAAGGAGGTTGCCTTCTGGGACGGTGTCACCACTGACCTCATGTTGGATGAGGAGCATGGCGTCTCAGAGGGCGTATCGGGCTGGATTAAGACCCCCAAGCTTCCCCAGCCAGGAGCTCAGTGACCTCTGTGCCAAACTGCAAGACAGACTAGAAGCTCACCCTAAATACAACGCCATGCACCATAAGTGTTTGTATGCTGGACCATGCTCTGAGAGAAAGCCACCACCACATGGCCCAGAAGTAGCAAAGCATTATATGTCATAATGTTTTTGTTTTCTTATATATGATGTGTGTGTGTGTGTATGTGCATATTGCTTTGTAAATAAAAAAAATAAAAAAAAGAAATTCAAACTTGTGCCTCACAATTTGTTTCTCTTAATTGAATTCCTTTTAGTTGAGGTTATAAGCATGGCATGAATACAGCATAACATACAAGGTATATCACAGAAATAATAATTAAAAATGATTTTTATTACTGGGTTATTATTTATTAGGGAGGGGCTTACCCAGGCCTGTCTTTATAAAGGCCAATGGGGGACAGATCTACCAGCCAATACATGTGAGTGCTGAATTGTGATGGCATTTTTTTCATCCAATGACAGAGAAGCCACGTGGGTCTGTTGCCGCTGCTTCGGCTTGCAGCGCTGCTATTCATATGTAAAGTAGAGGCGTTAACACCTCCCGCTGGCCGGCTCCCCCCGTACCTTTACCCCCTTCTGCTTCTGGTGGTACGTAAATGACCATATCCGTCTCAGGCGAACGAAAATGCGCATCCCCGTATACTGACGAAAGCTGCCGTTTACTAGCGGCGCCCCCGTCAGTATATGGGGACAAATATGCTTCTTTTCGTGCAGTGATTCATGATATATGCCACATATATATCTTATGTACATTTACTTCCCTGAGAAATTTGTCTGGAAAATAACATAACTGATTGAAAATACAGAAGCTTATAATGTTCCGTGTCACCATGAACTTTGTGAAGACTACACAATGATAGAAATGGAGACTTCGAGGTCACCCTGTTGTTGAATTTCTCTGTTTTCCACATTCTGTTTTGTAAATGATGTAATCAAGACTGATATGCTGTGACTATATGAAACTGTAAGTCGAATTAGAATGTGCCAGTACTTCATGCCATCTCATAGCATGCAGTCTGACCCAGATATCTGAACTGTTTGAAATGGTTTTATTAAATTTAATAATTGGACTCCTTATTCCTGTTTGTGTCATTCCGGTTCGATGAAACAAACACGCAGAAACCTAAAGGCTTAAAACAGCAGACACACACACTCTTATTATTTAAATTCCTTCACTGTCCATGGTGGCCTGGACTTTTTGGAGGGGGGAGAAGAGGAGATAGGTGTTGGTTCAGATGAGGTTTTAAGAGGTCATTTGAAAAACTCTCAGACTTTGCAAAATCTTGAAGTATTGGTTGACCACTTGGATTGGATGAACTGTACATAAGGCTATACAGCCGTGAATAAGGCTGTTTGTA
The DNA here is from genome assembly GCA_013435755.1 of Amphilophus citrinellus. Classification (NCBI taxonomy): domain Eukaryota; kingdom Metazoa; phylum Chordata; class Actinopteri; order Cichliformes; family Cichlidae; genus Amphilophus; species Amphilophus citrinellus. The sequence goes on along the minus strand of CM024210.1, from coordinate 33,692,935 downwards.
TTGTGAATAAGGGCGTACAACTGTGACCAGGACTGTACAACCGTGAATAAGGCCGGACAACCATGACCAAGGGTTGTACACTGGATAAGATTGGTACAACCCTGAATAATGCTGGTTATGCTATAAATAAGGCCGTACAACCATGAATAAGGCTGGTTGTACCATGAATAAGGCCATACAACCATGACCAAGAGTGTAGAACCATGACAAAGGCAGGTTGTACCATGCATAAGGCTGTACAACCGTGAAAAAGGCTGGTTGTACCATGAATAAGGCTGGTTGTACCGTGGAAAAGGCTGTATAACTGGGAATAAGGCTGGTTGGACCGTGAATAAAGAATTGCAACTGTGACCAAAGCTGGTTGTACCGTGAATAAGGCCGTACAACCATAACAAGGCTGGTTGTACCATGAAGAAGGCCATACAAACTTGAGGAAGGCTGGTTGTACAATGAATAAGGCCGTACAACTGTGAATAAGGGTGGCTGTACTGTGAACAAGGCCGTACAACCGTGACCAAGGCTGGTTATACCATGAATAAGGCAGTACAGCGGTCACCACTCCTGGTTTTAGCGGGAATAAGGCTGTACAACCACGAATAAGGCTGTTGTACTGTGACTAAGGCTGTACAACCATGAATAAGGCTGGTTGTACCATGAATAAGGCCGTACAACCGTGACCAGGGCTGTACAGCGATGAATAAGGCCGTACAGCGATGACCAAGGCCAGTTGTACTGTGAATAAGGCCATACAACAGTGAACAAGGCTATTTGTACCTGGACAAAGGCGGTACAACCATGAATAATGGTAGTTGTACCATGAATAAGGCCGTACAACCATGAATATGGCTGGTTGTACTGGGAATATGGCCATACAACCGCGACCAAGGCTGTTTGTACCTGGACAAAGGCGGTCCAACCATGAATAAAGCTAGTGATACTGTGAATAAGGCTGTACACCCATGACCAAGGCTGGTTGTACCCTGAAAAAGGCTGTACAACCGTGACCAAGGCTGTTTGTACCGTGAATAGGGCCTTACAACCGTGAGGAAGACTGGTTGTACTGTGAATAAGGCAGTACCATTGTGACTAAGGCTGGTTGGACCGTGAATAAGGCCATACAAAAGTGAATAAGGCTGGTTGTACCGTGAATAAGGCCATACACCATGACCAAGGCTGCCTCTACCGTGAATAAGGCCGTATAACCATGAATAGGGCTGGTTGTACCATGAATAAGGCTGTACAACCTCGAATAAGGTTGGTTATACCGTGAATAAGGCCACAGAACCGTGACCAAGGCTTGTTGTAACGGGTATAAGACCACACAACCATGAATAAGGCTGGTTGTATGATAAATAAGGCCATACAACTGTGACCAATTTGTACAACCACGACAAAGGCTGGTTGTACCATGAATAAGGCTGTACAACCCTGACCAAAGCTGGTTGTACCATGAACAAAATTGTACAACCATTACCAAAGCTGTACAACCATGAAAAAGGCCATACAACCGTGACCAAGCCTAGTTCTACAATAAATAACGCCATACAGCCATGACCAAGGCTGGTTGTACTGGGAATCAGGCCGTGCAACCATGAAAAAGGTTGGTTGAACCATGAATAAGTCAGTACAATGGTGACCACTCCTGGTTTTAGGGGGAGTACATGAATAAGGCTGTTGCCTTATTCATGTACTCCCCCTAAAACCAGGGCTAGTTCCAATCCAATCCAATCCAATCCAATTTTATTCATAAAGCGCTTTAAAATCACCCACAGGGTCCAAAGTGCTGTACAATATAATAATAATATACATAAAACAGCTCAATAAATTGCATTAAAATACTTGAAAATTACATTAAAAAGTACACAGCTCACAGTGTCAATGTTTAATTAGTCTTAGTGTTAAAAGCCAACGAAAAAAGGTGAGTTTTTAAAAGTGATTTAAAATGCGCGAGTGATGAGGCCTGTCTAATATGCAGTGGCAGATCATTCCAGAGATTCGGTGCTGCCACTGCAAAGGCCCGGTCCCCTCTGAGCTTAAACCTAGTTTTAGGCACAGTCAGAAGCAGCTGGTCTTCTGACCCGAGTGACCGGGTGGGAATGTAAGTGTGTAGAAGCTCAGAGAGATAGGGTGGGGCAAGACCATTTAGAGATTTAAAAGTAAATAAAAGAATTTTAAAATGGATCCTAAAATGAACAGGTAACCAGTGAAGTGACGCTAAAACAGGTGAAATGTGTTCGTGCTTGCAGACACCAGTTAAAAGCCGCCCAGCAGCATTCTGCACCAGTTGAAGGCGAGCAATAGCGGACCCTCTAAGCCCCATATAAAGTGCATTACAGTAATCCAGCCGAGTGGTGACAAAGGCATGGATTACTGTTTCAAAGTCTCGCCTTTGGAGAATTGGCTTTATTTTGGCCAGTTGCCTCAGGTGAAAAAAGCTCGACTTGACCACAGCATTTATGTGGATGTCAAGCTTCATGTCTGGATCTATTTTGACTCCTAAGTTTGTTATTGTTGATTTGAGAAACTGTGCCAGAGGACCCAGATCTACCAGTGGGGTCACTGTGTTATACTGTGGTACTGTGGTAAACCATCACCTCTGTTTTTTTTCTCATTAAAACTTAGGAAATTTAGAGCCAGCCATGCCTTAATGTCACCTAAGCATTTAAGTAGTTGTGCCACTGAGTAGGAGTCTTTCCTTTTAAGTGGCACATATATCTGGCTGTCGTCCGCATAGCAGTGGAAAGAGATACCATGTTTTCTAAGTATGTGGCCCAGCGGTAATAGATAAAGAGGCCCTGCTGAACGAGAAGAAGAGGGCCTTCAGATCTGGAGACAAGGAGGAACTGAGGAGAGTGCAAAAGGATGTAAAATACAAGATCCGGAGAGGCAAAGAGAGCTTCAGGTGGAAGATGGAGGAACAGCTCCAACATAACAAAGTCCGAGAAGTCTGGAGAAACATGAAAAAAATCTCTGGCCACTTTGAGGACAATGGAGGAGCCACAGTGTCTGCTGACTGGGGGTGGGCTAACAACCTGAATCTATTTTTCAATAGATTTGACTCTGGGTCGTTGACCACCTCCCCCACCCCTCAGCTCCCATCTGCCCCCTTCCGTATGCTGACCCCCCTCTCTCCTGGTGCAATGCCATCACTGCCTGCACTCTCCTCACCCTCACCCACAGTGGACCAGCCCCATCACCCACCCACACCCAGCCTCACATCCACCTCACACCTGATCAGGTGAGAAGTCAGATCAGGAAGACGAAGATCAGGAAGGCAGCGGGTCCAGATGGAATCAGCTCCAGACTGCTCAGGGACTGTGCAGACCAGCTCTGTCAGGTGGTCCTGCACATCTTCAACCTGAGCCTGAATCTGGAGAGGGTTCCTGAACTGTGGAAGACTTCCTGCATAGTTCCAGTGCCAAAAATCGCATATCCCAGGGAGTCCAACCACTACAGACCTGTGGCCCTGACTTCTCACCTGATGAAGACCATGGAGAGGCTCATCCTGCACCACCTCCGCCCACTGGTGAGCTCAGCGCTGGACCCCCTGCAGTTCGCCTACCAGCCCGGCATCGGGGTGGACGATGCTGTCATCTACCTGCTGCACAGATCCCTCCCTCACCTAGAGCAGGCGGGGAACACTGTGAGGGTCGTGTTCTTTGACTTCTCCAGTGCTTTCAACACCATCCAGCCTGCACTGTTGAGAGGGAAGATGGAGGGAGCCGGAGTGGACAGTCAGCTAACGGCATGGATCATCAACTACCTCACCAACAGACCACAGTATGTGAGGTGCCATGACTGTGTGTCTGATGTAGTAGTCTGCAGCACGGGGGCGCCACAGGTCACGGTCCTTTCACCCTTTCTGTTCAGTCAGTACACCTCAGATTTCAGGTACAATTCAGACCATTGCCACCTACAGAAGTTCTCAGATGATACGGCCATCATTGGATGTGTATCAGATGGGAACGACCAGGAATACTGGGGGGTCATCAGTGACTTTGTCGGCTGGTGTGAGAACAATGCACTGCAAATCAATGCCAGCAAGACGAAGGAGACGGTTATAGACTTCAAGAGGAAGCCACCCCCTACAGCACTGGTGAACATCCAGGGAAAGGACATTGAGACAGTGGTCTCCTACAAGTACCTGGGTGTTCATCTCAATAACAAGCTGGACTGGAGTACAAACACAGATGTCCTGTATAAGAAGGGCCAGAGTCGACTACACCTGCTGAGGAGACTGAGGTCCTTTGGTGTCTGCAGGACTCTGTTAAAGACCTTTTATGACACAGTGGTAGCATCTGCCCTTTTCTACGCAGTGGCCTGCTGGGGGGGTGGATGCACCGAAAGGGACAGGAGCAGGATCGACAAACTGGTGCGGAGGTCTAGCTCTGTGTTGGGATGTCCTCTAGAGTCTGTGATGGTGGTGGGTGAGAGGAGGATGTTAGCAAAGCTGACATCCATCATGGACAACCCCCATCACCCTCTGCATGAGACCGTGGGTGAGCTGAGCAGCTCCTTCAGTCAGAGACTGAAACATCCTCGCTGCAGGAAGGAGCGCTTTCGCAGGTCATTCATCCCAACAGCAGTTAGACTGTATAACGCATCATAATGTCTTGAGTCACTTGAACACTTTACCTCCTCTGCCATCACTTTATCCATACAGTCCAGATACATTTTATTTATTACACTCACCCATATAATGCATACCGTGTATGCTATGTATCTTACCGGCTACAAATGTATATAATATTTTGATATCTGTATATAGTGTTTTGATGTGTGTGTATATGCGTGTATATGTAAATGTGTGTATTGACATTGATATATATATTTATGTATATAATGCTTATGTATATGTGTATAGTTTTTTTGCTATTTTATTTTATTTTATTCTATTCTATTTTAGTTTTAGTTTAGTTATTTGTTCTTACTCATCCTTTTCATTTTTTCTCTGTACTGAGCTGCTGTAATGCGCAAATTTCCCCGTCGTGGGATCATTAAAATTTTATCTTATCTTATCTTATTTTAAAAGGAGCGGGCCTAGCACCGAGCCCTGTGGTACCCCACACACAAGTGGAGCCGTGGAGGACACAAATTTGTCAAGTCCAACACAGAAACTCCGACTTGACAAGTAAGACTGAAACCAACTCAGGGCTGTGTCCCTGATTCCCGCCCACTGCTCCAGACGAGAGATTAAAATTTTATGGTCCACTGTATCAAAGGCAGCAGTTAAATCTAAAAGAACAAGAGCAACACAATCACCTGAGTCAGTAGCTAAGAAGATGTCATTAAAAACTCTTAAAAGTGCTGATTCAGTGCTGTGCAGGGGTTTAAAACCAGATTGGAAGACTTCAAAAATATTGTGCTCATTTAAAAAGGTCATTAGCTGACTATAAACCACCTTTTCAAGGATTTTTGATAAAAAAGGCAGACTAGAAATAGGTCTAAAATTAGCCAAAACTGTGGGATCCAGACCAGGCTTTTTTATCAGAGGCCGCACAACAGCATGTTTGAAATTTACAGGGACAACACCTGAGCGCAAACTGCTGTTTATAATATTAAGCACAGCTGGCCCAACAGTGGGAAAAATGTCTTTAAAAAGACAAGGAGGGATAACGTCATTTGGAGAGCCAGAAGGCTTCAAGTGACCAACAAGCTCCTGTAGAAATTCCAAAGTTACAGGCTTAAAACTATCAAAAACAGCAGAGCAGGAAACAGAGACTGAGGGATCATTAACAGGAGGAGAAATAAGAGCCCTTGTAGTGGTGACCTTACTGATAAAGAACTGCAAAAATCTTTCACAGACATCAGAGAAGGCTTCAATGCAGTCAGACTGTGGTGGATTAAAAACACTATTGATGGTTTTAAACAACACACGAGGCTTGTGACAATTTGAGACAACAATGGCTGAGAGATATTTAGTCCTGGCCTCTTTTACAGTTGACTGATAGCAACGCCAACAGTCTCTTAGAATTTGAAAGGACATCTGTAATCTGTCTTTCCTCCACTTCCGCTCAGCTCTGCGACACTCGCGTCTGACTGAGCGGGTCGTGTCATTCAGCCAAGGCTCATGTTTAGCTTTGGACTGCCTAATCTTTAATGAAGCCACAATGTCAATAATGTTTTGGCAGGTGTTATGAAACCATAAACTAAACCCCTCTGTATCATCACCTACATACTCAGGAGTGACACAGTTCTGTGTGAAAGCAGTGGAGAACTTTAGAGCTGTGGAAGGGTTCATAATCCGACATCTGCGAGCAGCAGGCCGAGGTTTCCCTACAGTCCAGCCCAGAGAGATCCCAAACAGAACAGGCCTGTGGTCAGAAAACACTGCCTCACAGATGTCCAGGTTAAGAACGGGCAGACCATGTGTCAAAACAAGGTCAAGTGTGTGTCCACATTCCTGAGTGGCACCAGACACGGACTGCACCAGGTTAAAAGAGTCAATGAGAGTTAAAAAGTCCTTTGCAATAGGGTGGTCAGGACAACAAACATGGACATTAAAATCTCCAGCAATAAGGACACGATCATAGTTGGGCATAACTTCCGATAAGAACACAGAAAAGTCATTTATAAAGTCTTTATTGTATTTAGGAGGCCGATAGACCAGGGCACACAGCACCATGTGAGAGCAACCCAATTCGAATAAGAGCAGTTCAAAGCTAGTAAAGGAGGATGGCAGCCAAATTTGTTTACATGTAAACTCAGTCTTGTAGACCACTGCTAATCTTCCTCCCCGACCTGATGTTCGGGGAGCGTTAATGAAGCAACAATCATTCGGCAGGAGTTCCGAGAAAGCACTGGACTCACCAGGGTTCAACCAGGTCTCTGTCACAAAGAAGAAATTCAATTCATGGGAGGTGAAGAAATCCTTCAGGATGAATGTTTTGTTTACAAGCGATCTGGCATTCACCAGGCCAATCCGGGCAGGAGCCGGCAGATCCGGAGCATCTACCATCCAGGGAACACAACGCAGGGGCCGGAGATTCAACGGATTTACACCGCGCCAACGGGGACGCAGCGAGAAGGGGCAGCAAGACAATGACATGTCATCCAGGCCGACGACAAGTATCATGCAGGTATTGATGGGGTCCAGTGAGCACCATGACACAGAGGGTCGAAGCCCTGATCCGGATTTAACTCCAGAAGCTGGATATAAAGGCTCCAGCCCAGCTTTCAGCCTCACCAACAAGCTCTGTGTTTCCCTCTGTAGCGCTTACGCCGAAAAGGCACTGGGACGCGGTAGAGGAAAGCTGGGATTGCTGATAAGAACAGGGGAAGAGTTTTATGCCCACTATGGTCAAACTTGTATAAATGTTTGGCAGAACTTCTAATATCTAGTAACATTTGGTGATCGTACACCAATAAAGCATTGGCCATTGTGAGCAGCAAGCACCAAAAAATACACAGCATTACAGAGACAGGCAGACGGCCAGCCAAGCACACCGGCGCCATCTTGATCAGAGATGATCATGATGTTGTACAGTGAATAAAGCAGAACAACCCTGAATAAGGCCGTACAACTGTGACCAAGGCTGTACAACCCTGAACAAGGCCGTACAACAGTGACCAAGGTTGGTTGTAACGTGAATAAAGCTGTACAACCGTGACCAAGGCTGGTTGTACCGTGAATAACCATGAATAATAACAACCGTGATAAAGGCTGGCTGTACCGTGAATAAGGCCGTACAACCAAACCATGACACAGGTTGGTACTACCGTGAATAAGGCCATACAACCATGAATAAGGCTTGTTGTACCATGAACCAGAACATAAAACCGCGAATAAGGCTGGTTGTACAATGAATAAGGCCATACAACTGTGACCAAGGCTTTGCAACCTTGAATAAGGCCGTACAACTGTCAATAAGGCCATACAACCGTCAAAAAGGACTTACAACCGTGACCAAGGCTCTTCAACCACGAATAAGGGCGTGCAACCCTGAATAATGCTGGTTGTACACTGAATAAGGTTGTGGAACCGTGACCAAGGCTGGCTGTACCTTGAATAAGGCCATACAACCATGACCAAGGCTGGATGTACTGTGAATAAGGCCATACAATCATAACTAAGGCTGGTTGTACCGTGAATAAGGCCGTACAACTGTTAATAAGGCCGGCTGTACCGTGAATAAGGCCATACAACCATAACCAAGGCTGGTTGTACTGTGAATAGGTCCGTACAACTGTGAATAAGGCTCGTTGAATAAGTCCGAACAACTGTGAATTAAAAACCGCAAGCGGTGATGATCGGGCCCTCGCACCCATGGTGCATGTCGACCCATGGCGCACTTGGAGGTTTTTCAATTGTGATGGTGTACAGAAGGTCTGTAATAAGTTTCATTCGTTTATGGGAAAATTTATCTTTTGCTTTCCATATAAACCCAATGCAATTATTGGGGGGTGGTTACGGCTCCAGCGTGCAAAATAGGGCATGGGTCTGATAGACGTTTTTGATCAGGATGATGCCAAGACTGTCTGTAACCAATTTCATACATTTCTGGAAAACTAAACTTTTTGCTCTCCATATAAGGCCAAAGCAGTATTTAGGGTGTGGTCACGGCTGCGGCTTGCAAAATAGGGCATGGGTCTGATCGACTTTTATGATCAGGTTGATGTCAAGAATGGTGAAACAAATTTTCATGCATTTCAAAGAAACTAATTTTGTGGACACATTACAAATATTCATTTGCTTCTGTAGGGGGCGCTCCTGCACCTATAGCCTTGAATCCGTAGTTATGGGTTCAGCCTGGGTCTGTACATGAGTGATTACATTTTTAGGCTGATTGGGCAAAGCATGTGCGAACGAGTGCACAAACAATTTTGTGGCAAGGGAGAAAAACGAAGGCCAACTTCAATGGGCTGGTGTGACAAGGCCGTTGAATATTTTGTAAAACCTTGCACAATTTTTGATGGGCTATTTGTGTAGATGATCTGGAGCTATTTTGGTCTCACTGGTGCTGCTTTTCCACCGACAGGGTTCCGGTGCCGTGCTGGTGCCCAAAAGAACCGGCGAAAAGCTTAGGAACAGGCCCGCGTTTCCACCTCGGTTGCGAACTGCTCCTTTACGTATGACTGTGGGAGGGTCCTCGTCTGGACATGGAAACCACGCAAACGTGGGAGAACATGCTCCCCTTTCTTGTGCTGTGAACACATTTTATGGTCCAAACAAAAATACTGCAGCATCTGTGTGCAGCACAGAGTTAAACACAGACAGAAAATAAGAGCAAGAAGACAAGTATGCACTTTGCATCCTTTTATCTGTGATATGAACTGATACAAAGCAGCAAGTTCAGCCTCAAGACCCAACCTAATTCACAGCCGTGAAAATCGCTTCGCTTTTCTCATGTAATACACATGTAATATGGTAGAAAATTTTATGTTGAGAAGGCAAAGTCACGCCCTTCTGCTGCTTTCATTACGCGTTCTTGGTTCCAGACCAGCTAGCTTGCGGGGCCCGTGTTGAACCGGTTTTTCGTCTAAGCACCGAGTGCGTTAATGGTGGAAAAGCCGCTGAATGGTTCAAATACTGGCACCGGCACTGGAACCCCGTCGTGGAAAAGTGGCTTGGGTCAAATGCCCTTGGAGAAGTTGATTCAAATAGTAGATCTGAAAAAGGCCAAAATTGACACCTTCAATTGAAGATGACTGACTTCCTGTAGGGTTTCAGGTATGGGTCCAAGAGACTTTTTTGTACATCTTAGGATGTTACATAAGGCTGCACAATTTCAAATATGTAGATAAAATGTAACTCTGGGGCTACGCAAAAAACCTGCTATTTCATGATATTTCCAGGTCCCACTAGGTGGCGCTCTAATGTTTATGGACTTTATGCATATCAATGTCTTCAGGGCAGGAGGCTTATCAAACCACTGAAGTTTGATGCAGATTGGGCAATGTGGCTTTGAGTTAATTCCATTTTTGTCTTCAGTGCAAAACATCAAATTTTGGCATCCCATCAGGGTCACGCCCTTTGGCACAAACTTACAGTATTTAAAACAATGTAAGACAAAGTCTTAAAGGTTTTCCAGGGGGAATTTGAGATGGTTCTGCTCAACCACCTTGGAGCTGGACCTCAAAGTGTAAAACATAACATTTCCTGTTCCCACTAGGTGGTGTTGCAACTGTTATTAAATATTGCCACATGTATGTGTTCAGGGGTGGCCCCTCATCTAACTGAGGAAGTTTAATGGAGATTGGATAATGTAGGTATGAATGAGAGGCAATCAAAATTTGATGGCGAATGATCAAAATTCACAGGGGCCTTGTTAAAAACTCAACATTTTTTGAATATAGATTGCCCTTGGTGTGTAGATTAAACACACCAAATATGAACTTGATAACATCTAAAACCTTTGAGTTATTAGAGAAAGTCTGAAGAGTGCAAATTGCCAAATTTGCATGTTTAATTAAAAATGGCGGATTTCCTGTTGGGTTTAGAGCATGGCTCCAAGAGGATTTTTTGTGCGTCTGGATATGATACATATGTGTATGAAGTTTCATAAATGTACATGAAGCACAGCAGTGGGGCTGGACTTTAGGGGGCGCTACTGAGACATTTTGGCTGGCCCTTGCCCGATGCCATTAAAATACTTAAATTTTCACGAGGTGTGATGCATGTGCTAAGGCAGAACAAGTGTGAATAAGGCAACCGTGACCAAGGCTAGTTCTATCTTGAATACGGCTGTACAAACATGACTAAGGGTGGTTGTACTGCAAATAAGGCCTTACAACTGTTAATAAGGCTGGTTGTACTGTGAATAAGGTCAAACAACTGTTAATAAGGCTGTACAACCATGACCAAGGCTGATTGTACTGTGAATAAGGTCGTATAACCGTAACCAAGTTTGGTAGTACCGTGATTAAGGCTGTACAACCGTGACCAGGGCTGGTTTTACCGTGAATAAGGCTGTAAAACCATGAATGGGGCTGGTTGTACCGTGAAAAAGGCCATACAACCTTGACCAAGGCTGAATGTACCCTGAATAAGGCCGTACAACCCTGAGTAAGGCTGATAGTACCAGGCCTTATTCACTTTATAACCACCCTTATTCACGGTTGTAAAGCTTTATTCATAGTACAGCCAGCCTTATTCACGCTACAACTAGCCTTGGTAATGGTTCTACGGCCTAATTCACAGTACAGCCAGCCTTATTCACGGTTGTACGGTCTTATTTACGGTACAGCCCCGCTATCCACGGTTGTACCGCCTAATTCATAGTACAACCAGCCTTGGTCACGGTTGTATGGCCTTATTCATGGTACAACTAGCCTTGGTCACGGTTGTACGGCCTTATTCACAATACAACCAGCCTTGGTCGCGGTAGTATGGCTTTATTCACGGTTGTACAGCCTTATTCACTGTACAGTCAGACTTGGTCACGGTTGTATGGCGTTATTCACTGTACAACCAGTCTTGGTCATGGTTATACAGCCTTATTCATGGTACAGCCAGCCTTAGTCATGGTTGTATGGCTTATTCACGGTACAGCAAGTCGTGGTCATGGTTGTAGAGCCTTTCTCACAGTACAAGCCTTGGTCCCGGTTGTATGGCCTCTTTCATGGTACAACCAGCATTGAACATGGTTGTACAGCCTTAATCACGGTTGTACAGCCCTGGTCATGGTTGTATGGCTTTATTCACAGTTGTATGCCCTTATTCACTGTACAATTGGCCTTGGTCACAGTTGTAAGGCCTTATTCACTGTACAACCAGTCTTGGTCATGGTTTATGGCCTTTTTCACAGTACATTCAGCCTTGGTCATGGTTGTACAGCCTTATTCATAGTACAACCAGCTTTGGTCAAGGTTTTATGGCCATATTTACTGTACAACCAGCCTTATTCATGGTTGTACAGCCTTGGTCACAGTTGTATGGTCTTATTCACAGTTGTAAGGCCTCATTCACGGTACAACCAGCTGTGGTCACAGTTGTAAGGCCTTATTCACGGTACAACCAGCCTTTTATGGCCTTATTCATGGTGGTACAGCATTGGTCACGGTTGTATGGCCCTATTTACGGTTGTACAGCCTTGTTCATGGTATAACCAACCTTAGTCACGGTTGGACAGCCTCATTCATGGTACAACCGGCATTGGTCATGGTTGTACGGCCTTTTTCATTGGTACAACCAGCCTTGGTCATGGTTGTATTGCCTTATTTAAGGCTGTACAGCCTTTTCCTCGGTACAACCAGCCTTAGTCATGGTTGTACGGCCTTATTCACGGTAATAACCAGCCTTAGTCATGGTTGTATGGCCTTATACACGGTACAGCCAGCCTAGGTCAGGGTTGTACGGCCTTATTCATGGTACAACCAGCCTTTCTTGCGGTTCTACAGCCTCATACACAATACAGCCAGCTTTGGTCACGGTTGTATGGCTTTATTCACGGTTGTACAGCCTTATTCACTGTATAGCCAGACTTGGTCACGGTTGTATGGGGTTTATTCACGGTACAACCAGCCTTGTTCATGGTATAACCAACCTTAGTCACGGTTGGACAGCCTCATTCATGGTACAGCCGGCATTGGTCATGGTTGTACGGCCTTTTTCATTGGTACAACCAGCCTTAGTCATGGTTGTACAGCCTTATTCACGGTACAACCAGCCTTAGTCATGGTTGTACGGCCTTATTCACGGTACAGCCAGCCTAGGTCAGGGTTGTATGGCCTTATTCATGGTACAACCAGCCTTTTTCGCAGTTCTACAGCCTCATACACAATACAACCAGCTTTGGTCACGGTTGTATGGCTTTATTCACGGTACAGCCAGACATGGTCACGGTTGTATGGGGTTTATTTACGGTACAACCAGCCTTGGTCATGGTTATACGGCCTTATACACAGTACAGCCAGCCTTATTCACGGTTGTACGGCTTATTCACGATACAGCAAGTCGCGGTCATGGTTGTACTGCCTCATTCACGGTACAACCAGCTTTGGTCATGGTTGTATGGCCTTATTCACGGTGATACAGCATTGGTCATGGTTGTATGGACTTATTCACAGTTAAACCAACCTTGGTCACGGTTGTACGGCCTTATTCACGGTACAATCAGCCTTGATCACGGTTATACGGCCTTATTCATGGTACGGCCAGCCTCGGTCATGGTTGTACGGCCTTTCTCACAGTACAACAAGCCTTGGTCCCGGTTCTACGGCCTTATCCATGGTGCAACCAGCCTTAGTCACGTTTGTACGGCCTCATTCATGGTACAACCAGCGTTGATCATGGTTGTACAGCCTTAATCATGGTTGTACACCCCTGGTCATGGTTGTATGGCCTTATTCACAGTACAACCAGTCTTGGTCACGGTTTATGGCCTTTTTCACGGTACATTCAGCCTTGGTCACGGTTGTACAGCCTCATTCATAGTACAACCAGCTTTGGTCACGGTTTTATGGCCATATTTACTGTACAACCAGCCTTATTCACGGTTGTACAGCCTTGGTCACAGTTGTATGGCCTTATTCACAGTTGTAAGGCCTCGTTCACGGTGCAACCAGCCTTGGGTACGGTTATACGGCCTTATTCACGGTACAACCAGCTGTGGTCACAGTTGTAAGGTCTTATTCACGGTACAACCAGCCTTGGTCACAGTTGTATGGCCTTATTCATGGTGGTACAGCATTGGTCACGGTTGTATGGCCCTATTCAATGTACAACCAGCATTGGTCATGGTTGTACGGCCTTATTTACAGTTGTACAGCCTTGTTCATGGTATAACCAACCTTAGTCACGGTTGGACAGCCTTATTCATGGTACAACCGGCATTGGTCACGGTTGTACAGCCTTTTTCATTGGTACAACCAGCCTTGGTCATAGTTGTATGGCCTTATTTAAGGCTGTACAGCCTTTTCCTCAGTACAACCATCCTTATTCAAGGTTGTATGGCTTTATTCATGGTTCAGCAAGCATTATTCAGGGTTATACGGACCTATTCATGGTACAACCAGCCTTAGTCATGGTTGTACGACCATATTAATGGTACAACCAGCATTATTCTGGGTTGTACAACAAGCCTTGGTCACGGTTGTATGGCTTTATTCACGGTTGTACAGCCTTATTCACTGTTAAACCATATATACTTATTGTCATAAGTATATATGTATGTAACCACGTTTATATTTTGTGTGGTTGTGTTTATGGGTCTATTCAAGCATGCATTTGTGTATTCACCCATGTGAGTTTGCACAGCTGTCACATACTGGGCAACAGCACAGAAATATTTGCGCCATCCCAGATCCTTTTGGCAATGATAGATGGTGTGTTATCAAGCCAATTGTGCAGTTAGTTTGGTGCAGCAAAGCAGCAGAAAAGATTTCCTCCTAGACAAAGAATCACAGCATCATTATGGCTAATTGCAAGCAAATTGCTTCTTAAAGTGTGGTCACATTACAAACAACTGTTGTCATCCCCTTTGATAAAAAATGCTATATAGATTTATAGACTTTCAAGCCTAATTTTAGAGGAAATATCTCAGTGGATTTGGATTTAGCCGCAGACAAAATCTTGTCTTCTGTGAAAGAGTAGGGAGAAGGGGCTGTGAGAGCTCAAGGTACAAAAACACAGGCTAATTAGACAATAGTGTGCCACAAAGAGAAAAACTTTATCATGTAATAAAAGAGAACACATTATTAGATCATCATTAAGACAAATAGCAGATTAGCTCTATAGACTAGAGATTCATTTGTTGAATTAACACTGAACTATAGATTCAGTGCACCTGGGAAAATGTTTTTGTAAGGAGGACAAAACTATAAGAAATTAGCAGCAGCTGCTAGACAGAGATAGAGGCCAAAGACGGCTGAGCAGGCATTAGTAAGTTTCATACTCAGTCTCAGTACATTTCTATGGGCATTTTAGCAAGGCTAACATTTGAGCTGGACTGCCTTGTTTATTATTTGACACCATAACAGATTTTCCTGTAAAAGATTGACATAGCTGCCACACATCACCTGTTGCTGTATTCCACATTTTGAAGCCTCAAAGTTAGTGTATTATCCACCATGTTAGGTGGTTTGTTTGCTTGTTTCAGAGTGAGAAGAGGTGACTGTACTCCAATAGGAAGCAGGAGTTATAAGCTTATGCAAGCTAGCTTAGCTAGGAATGTGCATTAATAGACTTTATGGGCAAATCTTAGACTAATAGAGACTAATAACATACTAGAATTTAACACAACAAGTCTCAAACACAAACGTCTTACAGCAAGCCATAGAATTTAACAACAACAGAAAAATCATCAATAATGCTCCAAAAGGCACCAACATCACAGACATGGTCGAGAAATCCAGTTCAGTGACCTGAATTAATGGAGATGAGGTGCTGCAGGCTGATATCAACTAAAAACACCCATCAATCAAAGTGCCCATGCCCAAATGCACCCTCTTGTTATAAAGGAGGAAACTTTTCATAGAGACCTGTTTGGAATGTTTGGACCAAGCAGTAAACATGTTTTTTAAGGTGTGAAGTTGGACCTTTTAACATGGGAGTCATTGGGGATTGAATAACTTTTGGGGGCTGCTATGCTGTAATAGAAAAGTGCATTACAAAGTATTAAGGCTCCAGTATACCCACTTTGTGCACTGCTAGCAACTTCACATGCATTTATGGTTGCTTGCAGTATTCTCCTGAACAATAGGTGTCACCACTCAGACAGTACCTCCACATTAGTGCTGATATACAGTACCAGTCAAAAGTTTGAACATGGGTGAAGTCAAAACCAGAAGCAAAGAAATTGCTGAGTTTTTTTCCCCACATAGTCTCATCTTTTCAAACTCTGTATATTCTATATCTATATTCTAGTATAAATATAACACCTTTAATCAAAGGCTGAGAAAGTGCAGCCAGCTATGATGATTTAGTTCAGCTTGGATAATCCTATTTTCTTGAGGCTTTGAAGAACCAAGCAAATCTGGAATATCTGATCCTGAATTTTCCAGTTGATCCTGGATCCTTATTCTTTAGGTGACTCTTGAAGGTAATTTCTTATAGAATGCTCCCAACAGATATGAGATTATTTTATATTAAATTTGTCTTATTCACAAAATATAGTCAAGATAAAAAGAACGTGCACCCTGTAAGGTTTTGCATATCATGACACAGTAAAAAATGATCTAGTTCTTACCAGGTTAAAATGAGGTAAAAATGCAACCTCAGATGAACAACAGCACTTAAATATTTTCATTATTTATTTAATAAAAAATAAACCAAATTGCAGAAGCAGTGTGTGAAGAACTAAGCACACATGTTACGCATGACCCCAGGGCATTGGTCCGGTCATCATCTTTTTGTGTTTTTGTTATTTATCTGCTCTCTCACTTCTCTGATTTATTCTTAGAGCTAATGTGTTCCTTCTGGCTCAATGCACAAATATAAAACCAGAGAAGGCCGAGCATGGTGTTCAGCAACTGGCTTCTTGGTTCTTCTCTTTTCCTACTTGATCTCCTTCTGCTCCGGCTGTTGCTTTTTAGTGCACACACACACACACACACACACACACACACACACACACACACACACACACACACACACACACACACACACACACACACACACACACACACACACACATAAAATTCTAAACCAAAAAACCCCCCACAAAAACATAAACAAAACAAACAAAAAAACTTAAACATTTGGCCCATAAACATAGACATAATCTGCTTCTGAGGTCCCAGTCCGATGTTAGCTGCATATACACTTAGTATCGTTGGTAACTAATACAAGACCATATTCACTGATAATATTACAATACAAAGGCTCTTTTAAAGACTTTAGAAATATTCATTCCCATATTTAGCAAAAAAGGGTTCCCATGTTTTAGCAAAAACATCATCTTTGTCAGGCAGCCTGCATGTCAGATAATCAAGAGATACATGATTCAAGATAACCTTCTGACATTGTATCTTAGAAGGAATTTTTTCCATTATCCAGTTAAGGAGAAGACATTTCCTTGCACAGAAAGTTAACATTCTGTAAAGCTTTCTATTATATTTATCAGTAATAGCTAGGTCAGTTATTCCAAGTAATAAAAATATAGAATTGTTGTTTAATTTAATAGAAAAAAACTTTAATCATTTACCCACCAATAATCTGCCAGAATTGCTTAACTTTAATGCACGACCAGAAGCAATGTGTGAGAGTGCCTATCTCAGTTTTACATTTTAAACACTGTGGCAATAAGATAGGTTTGAATTTCTGCCTTTGGTGTGGTGAATAAAGCTAACAGTTAAGCTAGCCTGCTACGCACTAGCCTATTGGATGATATAAAAACGACTACAGTGATCCCTCACCCCACTCACCATGGAGGTTACCTTCCAGAGACCCCTGTGATAGGTGAAACTCCCCAAAGTAAGAGCATTATATTTATTTTATTATTTATATATAGTTTAAGACTTTATAAACTCTTCCCATACTGCTAGAAACCTTTCCCACTCGTTTACTACAACTTGAATGATGAAGATCATGAAATATGTAGCTGTGCAGTACTGATGGTGATGAAGGTGATGATGATGAAATGAACAGTACAGTACTGCATAGCCAAGAAGAGCATTACAGCTCATCTGAAGACACCACTTCATCAGGTGGTGCAATCTCTTCGCCCTCGTCCATAACTTCCGCTAACGGCATCTCTTTGTCTGAGTGATGAACATAATTATGGGGAGTTATATAAATACCTATGTACTGCAAAATAGCGATAACTCCGCAATACAGAATTAAATACACTGTAAAAAAAGTATGTAAAAATGACAGTTGAAAACTGTGAAATGGCAACAGTAATAGACCATAAAATTGAAAAGGGTGTATCTCCGTAGCAGAAATATGTGATTACCGTAAATCAAAAGACAATACATAACTGTAATTTTTACTGTAATAATATGTTGAAATCACACATTTTCACAGTGAAAATGTGTGATTTCAGACCGGGTCCTTCG
Organism: Amphilophus citrinellus; assembly: GCA_013435755.1. Lineage (NCBI taxonomy): Eukaryota > Metazoa > Chordata > Actinopteri > Cichliformes > Cichlidae > Amphilophus > Amphilophus citrinellus. The sequence goes on along the minus strand of CM024210.1, from coordinate 33,674,998 downwards.
CAGTCCACAAAGACCGCAAAGGCCGGAAGTGAGCAGCTAGCCTTCATATCAGCATCGCCTGCCCTCACCTCTGCGTAGCTCATGTCGCCCAGCAAAGTGAGTGCAAAGCACAGCTGTGTAGAAGCAGCTGGTTAAACGGAGAACAAACATTTGCTCCTTTTTGTGGTTTGATTTTAATTCTTTTATTGAAAATAAGCTGTTAAATCAAGCATGACACATTTCAACATCAAGGAATACAGCTGAGCGAATGATTAATTTCCAACTATATTAAGTGAGACATTAATGTTGAATAAAACTATCCAGTTATGATACTTAACTTTAATTTCAGGAGTTTGCTTATCACAGGAGCACTTCCGTCCTTCGTTGGTCTGTGTAGTAGACTGGTGGGAAAATAAACAAAATTTTGAAGTTTAAGCTTATGTATATTGATTCATTCATCAGCCAAACTTAAATTAATATTTATCATGTTAAATATTGAAATGTGATTAAAATGCGATTCATTTCAATTAATTAATTACAAAGCTTCTAATTAATTCGATTAATTTTTTTAATTGAGTCCCATCCCTAGTAATAATTGTTCAAAGGTTACATGGAAATACTACGCAGTTTAGTGCAGGCTAAAGTAGTTAGTTTGAAGTATTGTGGTGACATGTACGGTGATGCAGTGTGTTGGACTTGGTGCAGAGCAGGCTGTGGTGTTAATGGCCAATGTTTGCAGGCATCAGTTTAAATTTAAGGACTGGACTGGTACTTAATGCCTGAGTGTGTGAGCTGATCTGTCTGCTTACACCTTGCTGAATTCAGTTATATCCCCAAAGAGCAGTAAACTAAAGTGCAGCAGCAGATGTCAGCTGATCAGTATGTAAAATTCTTCCCATGCTGCATTGCTGCTACTCCAGATATTAGGTTTACCTCGTCTGCCAAATCTCATGTTAACCCCAGGACATAGTGTATCTGCTCCTGTTAACGTTCGTGTCTAAGACAGCTGTTAACACTTTTAAATGGTCATAGTTAAAGATTTTAAAATTATTTTGTTTGTTGTTATTTTATTTTTATCATTTCTTTATTTATGCTTTCTGTCTTTTATTTGTATTTTTGTGGCATGCCTACTTTATTGAACAGTGGCTATAGACAGATGGGAAACACAGTAGAGAGAGGGGATGATCTACAGCAAAAGGCCCAAACTGGAATTGAACCTTGGCCAGCGTGACATGTGGTGCATGTACTATCAGCAACTGTTTATGGATTTGAGTGTGAAATGTATTAGAATGTAATTTGCTACATTTGCAGTGAACAGAGTGAAAGTGTTGATACCCCTCTAACTTAGGAGGATGCTGGTCCTGTCAGTCCTCTCTTCTGACCTGCCAGTGGTTCAGATGGACTTTATCAACCACTTTGCTGTCCTACCAGTCTACCTGTCTGATCAGAAACCAGTCTTGTCAAGGATAAATAGAGGTAAGTGGTTGCACAGTTCAGTGTGTGTTGATTTATCAACAGAATGCTTTAGATGAATCTGCTTTTGTAAGCACTGTGTAGCCATTTCATGTTCAATTTCTGCATTTGTTGATGTTTAGAACTGCAGAAATCCAGGACCTAAATGGTGGGATTAACATCTTGCCAGCGTCAGCCCTTTGGGTCCAGTTGTCCTGGACCTTTTCAATATTTGATAAATTTTCGATCACCTACCAGAATATTGATATTTTATTTCTTAATGGAGACTTAGCTGGGACCAATAGATTGCTGTCTCCTGGTGCAGCTTTGTCCACCTACTACAGTTCCACTGGCTGTGGTGGGAGCACTGCATCTGTTTATAAGAACCACGTCTGTACTGTCCTTTTTACTGCTTTATTTCTAATAAACATTTATGGCAGTGATTTCTCTAATGTCTATTCATAAAATTTTTAAACACAACAAAATAATGTATCGTTCTCCTCAGCACAGTGCAGTGGAGAATGCAGTGCTGCCAGCTTCACAGGGATGTGCGATGGCAGCAGTTTGACTCGACATCAGCGTTATCAGGTAATGTCCATAATTTGTTTTTTTGCTTTGTTTTCTTTTTGATCGTGTTTCTTTTTGTTTGTTTTTGGATTCTTTTTTCATTTCTGACAAATGTTCACCTCAGTAATTATGCTAACTGCTAACTCATAACTTTTTTTTTCTCTGCTCAGCATTACATGTCTACATTACTGAAGTTGCAGTATTTTTTGCACTTTTACTGAACAGTTGCAGGTTGGTTTTGGAAATTAATATTAATGCAGACATTTACCGCATTCTTTCTCTAGGAGGACCTTCATAACCTTTGCATTAAAGACGCTTAATATGTACACAAAGACAAGGTGTATATTTTACATTCAGGGTATGTATGTCATCTAACTGAAAATGTGTTTAATTCATTTGTGTATGAACTATAATATTATCATTATTATTATTACGGCTTTATTTTATTTTGTTATTCTGGCTGCAGAGAGGATCCTGCCAGTCCACAGCAAACACCTGATGATTAATGGGGGTACTCAAGCAGAACTGGTGATGCTACAATTACATATTTTTCCCAAAGAATGTCTAAATGCAAAAAGTGATTTATATTTCAGCAATGTCTTTGTTTGCAATGGGCTTTATATGTTATTTTCTTTGTAATTAACCATGGGCAGTTGTAAAATCTTAGCCACTGTTGTTCCATATTTTTTTCTGGGTGAAGTTCTGGCAACAACAGCTGCCACTGTTTGAATGTAATGTTGATTTTTACAATAAAATACTTTTATGTATCACACAATTGTATTCTGTTTTCCATCAAGGACTGTAATTAGGTTTAAGGTATATCATTTATATTTGGAATTGCTTGCCATAAATGGTTTTAAATTGTCACCGTATTTTACACAGTAAAATACAGGCAACCACAGCGCCCAGTATTTTACCACAGACCCAGTTTACGGTATTTTACCACGAACCCGGTTTACGGTATTTTACTGTGAACCTGATTTACGGTATTTTGCCGTGGACCTGGTTTATGGTATTTTACTGTGAACCTGGTTTACAGTATTTTGCCGTGGACCTGGTTTACAGTATTTTACTGTGAACCTGCTTTATGGTATTTTGCCGTGAACCCGGTTTATGGTATTTTACTGTGAACCCGCCTTACGGTATTTTGTCATGAACCCGGTTTACGGTATTTTGCTGTGAATCCATTTACGGTAAAATACTGGCAGCTGTGGTCACCGGTACTTTACCATGAATCTGTTTACGGTAAAATACTGGCAGCTGTGGTTGCCGGTACTTTACCATGAATCTGTTTACAGTATTTACCGTAGAACAGTTTACATTTAAGTACCGGCAACCACAGCTGCCAGTATTTTACCGTAAATTCACCTGTTTTTTTTTTTGTTTTTTTTACAGTGTATATTATTTCAAAAATTTGCGATACAGTGAACCCTCAATAAGTGAACCACGATATAGCGAAGGACGACTGTATAACATTTTCAAGAAAGACGAACCCTAGTTTAAACTAAAGTTCACTGATCTTGTGTTTCTGGATTTTTTTTAGATATAAATTTTTAAATTAAAAATTATTTAATTTTCTCACATACCACTAGAGGGAATCGAGGGGGGATCACATGTCTGATTTGCTGAAAATCTGTAATTGCAACAGTATCTGGAATAAATAAGCATGTTTATTCAGGTTTTCGTGTGTTAGGGCCCTGACTTAGTTCAGGAGATGAGGCTTGAGGTGAGCAGGAAGAGGATGTGGTGGATGGGATGAGGGAGGAGAGAGAGCAGTAGTAGAGGAGGCAGATGAAGACCAGAAGGAGGAGAAAGAGACAATGAAAAATATATTATGAAATGTACAAATGTTAAATGGTCATATATAGTTTAAAAGACACTTTACGGCATTTTTAGAGCTATATTTAGGTGTTTAGATTGTTTACCACAATCTTTCAGAATTCTTAAGAACCTGGTCGCAGGTCGATGATCAATTTTGTAATCATATCATCAGATCTGCGGCCGTATGTTCTGGACACTCTGGTGAAGAGAGAAGCTGAGCTGTCAACTGATCACCACCTGGTGGTGAGTTGGATCAGGTGGCGGGGGAAGATGCTGGACAGACCTGGCGCACCTAAACGTATTGTGAGGGTGCGCTGGGAACGCCTGGCAGAAGCCCCAGTCTGGGAGATCTTCAACTCCCACCTCCGGCAGAACTTGGACAGCATTCCGAGGGAGGCTGAGGACATTGAGTCCGAATGGACCATGTTCCACACCTCCATTGTTGAGGCTGCTGCTCAGAGCTGTGGCTGCAAGGTGGTTGGTGCTTGTCGTGGTGGTAACCCCCGGACCAGATGGTGGTCACCGGAGGTGAAGGGAGTCATCAGGCTGAAGAAAGAGTCCTATTGGACTTGTTTAGCCTGTGGAACTCCAGAGGCAGCTGACAGGTATTGGCAGGCCAAGCGGAATGCAGCTCGGGCAGTGGCCGAAGCAAAAACTCGGGTGTGGGAGGAGTTCGGTGAGGCTATGGAAAAAGACTTTTGGATGGCATCGAAGCGATTCTGGCAAACCGTCAGGCGACTCAGGAGGGGAAAGCAGTGCTCCACTCACACGGTTTATTCAATTCAATTTTCAATTCAATTCAATTTTATTTATATAGCGCCAAATCACAACAAACTGTCGCCTCAAGGCGCTTTGTATTGTGGGTAAAGACCCTACAATAATACAGAGAAAACCCAACAGTCAAAACGACCCCCCTATGAGCAAGCACTTGGCGACAGTGGAAAGGAAAAACTCCCTTTTAACAGGAAGAAACCTCCAGCAGAACCAGGCTCAGGGAGGGGCAGTCATCTGCCGCGACCGGTTGGGCTGAGGGGAGAGAAAGACATGCTGTGGAAGAGAGCCAGAGATTAATATCAATTAATGATTAAATGCAGAGTGGAGTATAAACAAAGTAAATAAGGTGAATGAGAAGAAACAGTGCATTATGTGAACCCCCCAGCAGACTAGGCCTATAGCAGCATAACTAATGGATGGTTCAGGGTCACCTGATCCAGCCCTAACTATAAGCTTTATCATAAAGGAAAGTTTTAAGCCTAATCTTAAAAATAGAGAGGGTGTCTGTCTCCCGAATCCAAGCTGGAAGCTGGTTCCACAGAAGAGGCGCCTGAAAGCTGAAGGCTCTGCCTCCCATTCTACTCTTAAGTATCCTAGGAACCACAAGTAAGCCAGCAGTCTGAGAGCGAAGTGCTCTATTGGGGTGATATGGTACTATGAGGTCTTTGAGATAAGATGGTGCCTGATTATTCAAGACCTTGTATGTGAGGAGAAGAATTTTAAATTCTATTCTAGATTTAACAGGGAGCCAATGAAGAGAAGCCAATATGGGAGAAATCTGCTCTCTCTTTCTAGTCCCTGTCAGTACTCTAGCTGCAGCATTTTGGATCAGCTGAAGGCTTTTCAGGGAGCTTTTAGGACAGCCTGATAATAATGAATTAGTCCACCCTAGAAGTAATAAATGCATGAATTAGCTTTTCAGCATCACTCTGAGAAAGTATGTTTCTAATTTTAGAAATATTGCGCAAATGCAAAAAAGCGGTCCTACATATTTGTTTAATATGTGCATTGAAGGACATATCCTGGTCAAAAATGACTCCAAGATTTCTCACAGTGTTACTGGAGGCCAAAGTAATGCCATCCAGAGTAAGTATCTGGTTAGACACCATGTTTCTAAGATTTGTGGGGCCGAGAACAAGAATTTCAGTTTTATCTGAATTTAGAAGCAGGAAATTAGAGGTCATCCAGGCCTTAATATCTTTAAAACATTCCTGCAGTTTAACTAATTGATGTGTGTCATCTGGCTTCATTGATAGGTAAAGCTGAGTATCATCTGCATAACAATGAAAATTGATGCAGTGCTTTCTAATAATACTGCCTAAGGGAAGCATGTATAATGTAAATAAAATTGGTCCTAGCACAGAACCCTGTGGAACTCCATAATTAACCTTAGTGTGTGAAGAAGACTCCCCATTTACATGAACAAATTGGAGTCTATTAGATAAATATATATTTATAGTGTGGGTGGGGTGCTGCTGACTTCAACTGAGGCTATAGTCGGACGGTGGAAGGAATACTTTGAAGACCTCCTTAATCCCACCGACATGCCTTCTGTAGTGGAAGCAGAGTCTGGGGACGAAGGAGATGACTTGACCATCACTGGGGGTGAGGTCACTGAGGCAGTTAAACAACTCCTTGGTGGCAGGGCCCCTGGGGTGGATGAGATTTGCCCTGAGTTCCTGAAGGCTCTGGATGTTGTAGGGCTGTCTTGCTTGTCTTGGTTGACACGCCTCTGCAACATCGCGTGGAGATCTGGGGAAGTACCACTGGATTGGCAGACGGGGTGGTGGTCCCCATCCGGGAGACCGGAGGGTGTGCTCCAACTTTCGGGGGATCACACTCCTCAGCCTCCCCAGTAAGGTATATGCCAGGGTGCTGCAAAGGAGGGTCCGTCCGTTAGTCGAACCTCGGATCCAGGAGAAACAATGCGGTTTTCGTCCTGGTCACGGAACGCTGGACCAGCTCTTTATCCTCTCAAGGATATTCGAGTGTGCGTGGGAGTTTACCCAAACAGTCTCCATGTGCTTTGTGGACTTTGAGAAGGCATTCGGCAGTGTACCTCGGGGTATCCTTTGGGAGGTCCTGCGGGAGTATGGGGTGTCTGGCCCGCTGTTGCAGGCCATTCAGTCTCTGTACAACTGCAGTGAAAGCTTGGTCCATATAGCCGGTAATAAGCCGGATTCGTTTCCTGTGGATGTCAGACTCCGTCAGGGCTGCCCTTTGTCACCAATTCTGTTCATAATTTTTATGGACAGAATTTCTAGGCATAGCCAGGTGGCGGAAGGCTTCTTCCTTGGTGGCCTCAGAGTCTCATCTCTGCTCTTTGCAGATGATGCAGTCCTGGTGGCTTCATCAGGGCATGGCCTCCAGCTCGCAGCGAAACGGTTCACGGCCGAGTGTGAAGTGGCCAGCATGAGAATCAGCACCTCTAAGTCTGAGGCCATGGTCCTCAGCCAGAAAAGGGTGGAGTGCCCTCTCCGGCTCAGGAACTAGTTCTTGCCCCAAGTGGAGGAGTTCAAGTATCTCGGGGTCTTGTTCACGAGTGATGGGAGAAGGGAGCGGGAGATTGAGAGAATGGATCGGGGATGCATCTGCAGTGATGCGGACACTGCACCAGTCTGTTGTGGTGAAGAGGGACCTGAGTGTAAAAACAAAGCTGTCAATTTACCAGTCAATCTACATTCCTACCCTCACCTATGGTCCCAAGCTTTGGGTAGTGACCAAAAGAATAAGATCGCAAATACAAGAGGCAGAAATGAGTTTTCTTTGAAGGGTGGCTGGCCTCCGGGTGGGGCTCAGAGTAGAGCTGCTGCTCCTCCACATCGAAAGGAGCCAGTTGAGGTGGCTTGGGCATCTGATTAGTATGCCTCCTGGCCACCTCTTGGTTAAGGTGTTCCGGGCATGTCCCACCGGGAGGAGGCCCCGTGGTAGACCCAGGACAGGCTGGGGAGATTATATCTCTCAGCTGGCGTGGGAACGCCTTGGGGTCCCTCCGGATGAGCTGGAGGAGGTGGCCGGAGAGAGGGAAGCCTGGGCTTCTCTGCTTAGGCTCCTGCCCCGCGACCCGGGCCCAGATAAGTGGAAGAGAATGGATGGATGGATAGGTGGATGGACTGTCGCCAAGTGCTTGCTCATAGGGGGTCGTTTTGACTTTTGGGTTTTCTCTGTATTATTGGTGCTTTGTATTGTCTTTACCCACAATACAAAGCACCTTAAGGTGACTGTTTGTTGTGATTTGGCACCATATGAATTGAATTGAATTGAATTGAATTGAATTGAATCCCTTCTCGTCCCTTCTCTTCCCTTCCCTTCCCCACTTGTGCCATCTGGCTGAGCATGGCTGCTGAGAGATAATAATCCTATTTTTGCACCCTTCATAACCTACATACATGTCAAGAGACTAAAGTGGTGATGGCATAAGCCACAGGTTTTTCAGCTAGAACACCATGGTTGCATCATAATAGGTTCTTTGTTTTTGACTATTTTCTCTCTTCCTTCTCTTTTACTTGTTATGTTTAGGGACTTGAAACTGCTTAACAAGGCTAAGCAACTGAAAATTTTTTTTTTGTGGTGGTGGTGGTGGGGGCATCTTTTCACAATAGCAACCATAACACTGAAAAATGTAAAAAATGAAAAAAAGTTGGGAGTGAATCATCTCAACTATGTGACAACCTGGTGAGTCACACTCCACTGACAGAAGACCGACAGGAAGCGTGTGATGTCCAGGTGTTAGCTGTAAAATGCCCCAGCTAACACCTGGACAGGCATGTTTGAAAAATTCCCCTCACTCCATTCACTAATGATCTGTGGCAGATCATTGCCTTGCACAAATTCAAATAATTTGATCATCATCTCATGTACATAACTTCACATATTTAAAGTTAAATTTACGTGAGAGAGAAAATAATTTACTGGCTGTTGAAGATCAGCGGGAATGGAATAATAAAAAAAAAATTTAAGTTATGACGTACACTGACAGTAGAAGACAGCTACATAGCGGAAGCCTGCTCTTTTTGCTGCTTCATATTATGTTGTTGGGCAGTCAGGCTCATCTGGCAGTCACCCAAATTGTGCAGAATTTGCTAATAAAATAATATTGTTGACAAAACATCAACAACAAAAAAGTATTCAATGTAAAAATAACAGACACTGTAGGTAAGAACACTGTTTTTAAAATGTCATATATGTAAAATTTAATATTACATTCCTTGTGGAGAAAACACGTTGACAGAATAATGGGTAAAATAATGGGTAAAATAACATGAGTAAAATACATGAGTCACACAAGCTGAGTAAAGCATCATCAACTACAAGATAGGTGTGTGTGAAAGCTGTTAGATGTCTTACATTTAGCTAAATTGGGGACAACATGGACATTATGTTATTCTCTTCTGCAAAAAACAGGCTGACGTTTGTACATCACTGTGGCATATGGTGGCAGAGGCACTGGTCATGGGCAAAGGTTGGCACAGGTCTCTTTCCTGTGGCATAGCCTTTGCCTGTATGAGCATCATTTGTTATTGCTACCAACTGTACTCCCACTCCCCTTTTCCTCCTCAGTAGTAGAAACCAACAGACACTGTGATCTTTACAGTCTGTATTTCACACTCCACTAAATTCATGGGTGGCCCAGAAGAAGAGTGGGGGTTTGAATCAAAAGGACAGTGTGATTTGAAATTGCAAAGCATCTTCTATCATAAGTCCTTCTCAATTAATTATCACCATAAGAGAATTATGAACCTACACATTTAAAAACTACTGTACTGAAACCATTTGACTTGGAAAGCAAATGGAAATATTAAATGTGTTGCAGTATGCAAAAATCAGGCTTCTTCTCCTTTTTTTTTTTTCCTTTTTATGCTTCCGAAAATTTCATAACATCTAGATTAACGTGCAAAAAGGATTTTATTTATATCTTTTTTCTATAAATTTATAAACTATGAATTACTGTGGTTTAGTAATGGTGTTAATAGGCAAATACTTGCTTGTAGCATGCTTATAAATCATTAAACTTCCAATAAAAACAACATTAGGGTTACAAGGAACTCTCAATCGATCATAATCCACACAGTGTTATTTCCACAGGCTAAAGACAGAAAAATTATCAGCATCTAAAAGGGGCAAATTTCACTGGCTGACTGGCCAGGTTGCACATTGGTGTGTGTGGCTCTGCTGAGTAGGGGACTCTTACCTTATAACTAAGACTGTGTTAAAAAGAATGTGTTGTTTATTTGCGGTTTATGCATTAGAAACTATTCAATAAACTCAATTTTTTGGACATTGTTTTGAGAGCTATTTGAGACAGTGAACACAACAAGCATAAATAATGGAAAGTCCAGTCATTCTTGATTGTGCACATCATTACTTAGTTGTTATTGTCCACTGCTAGGATTCATGGTCTGTATCTTTGGTCAGTTTTTCCTGTACTGCATTAAAAATATTAATTTAGCTTCAGTTTTTCCCAGTGAAAAGAAGTAGAAAATAACCTTTAGGAATTTTCTAATTCTCCCATTAGTAAGTATTTCTGTTTTACATAGCTCACAACGCTCTTGTAAACCTCATACTATATCGTCCTTCTTGGTGGTATGCTGACATTACCCTTGATACCGTGGCTCTTGATACATCACAAAGACTTGCTGTCTTTGTCGCAGATGCGCCAGCAAGACGTGCACCAACAATTTGTCCTCTTTTGAACTCTGGTATGTCACCCATAATGTTGTGTGCATTGCAATATTTTGAGCAACACTGTGCTCTTATCCTGCTAATTGAATCTTCACACTCTGCTCTTACTGGTGCAATGTGCAATTAATAAAGACTGGCCACCAGGCTGGTCCAATTTAGCCATTAAACCTCCTACACTAAAATTAAAGGTGTTTCAGTTTCAGTTTCAAATATATATATATATATATATATATATATATATATATATATATATATATATATATATATATATATATATATATATATATATATATATTGTGTGTGTGTGATCGATTTTTTTTTTTTTTACATGTTTTATATATATTTACAGTTCACAGCTTTATAGCACAGTGCTCTAGTGGTCAAAACTTGGCTTAATTCACCTGGTTTGTACATTAAAATTCAGTGTGACTGTCATGATCTGTTGATCTGTTCTCAAAAAATTGTAATCCTATTCAACTTACATGCATGACATAAGACAAAATAAAAAAAAAAAAAACTAATTTGTGTGGATAACTTTTCTTAAATATAATTCATGAAACAAGAAAAATTGCAAATGTCTGCAAGTTACAGACTTCCTTCTAAATTATTTTAGATGACCTTTCGGAATAATTTAAATTGTGGGTTAGTAGGTAAAGTAGAATATTCAGTCAATCATCACTGAGGTAGTCCCTCCTGCATGAAGTCCAAGTTGCTGGTTTGCCTGTATGTATGCCTAATGCCAAAAAAGCTGACACAAAGTGCTGTCAAAGCTTTAACATCATCCATGAACATGGTATGCAACAGATGCAGGTGTGTACTCATCTCCCAGAGAAGTCCAAGTAGTTGTTCACAAACGAAATGTAATTGAAAATGTAAAAATTAACCAAACTCCCTATAGTGATTTCATAACTTTATTACTTTTGTGAAAATATTAATATTAATATTAAAATATTAATATTAATACTAAACCTTGCAGAACACCAAAATAAAGTGCAGATTCATGAACAAGAACAAGACCCACGCATTCCTTCAGTTCACTGCTGGTTTGCAAAGAAGAGAGATTCCACACATAATGGTGATTACTGATTTTGCTATTAAATTATTGTTTTTATAGTGATGCCACCAGGGGTTAACATTGGATTTGGTAGGTGGGGAACCCTATCAGATGTAACTGCGCAGCATGGGAAAAAGAATCACTTAGAAGTAAGTCAGAAAATTTGTTTAGTGAGCTCCAGTAGATTGATAACAGTATGTGATCAGCTGGCCCGTGCTGCTACTCCAATATTCACTGCTCTTTGTGGATTTGGCAAGCTGAATTCAAAAAGATATAAGCAGAGGTGGGAAGTAATCAGGTACAATGTCATAGAGTTTTCAGGTATCTGGATTTTACTAAGTATTTCTTTTTCTGACAACCTTTTACTATTACCCCCTACATTTTAACAAATATTTGTACTTTTTACACCTTACATTTTCAAAACAAGCTATTTTAGGTTTAAGACATTAGAAGAGAGCTATTTCACATCACTGTGTGCCATCAAACCAATCTGAGCCTAAATGGAGGACTTAAGACTTAAAAGCCAATCTTATTGGTGTATTGTCCATCACTAAGGCTTATTGCATACAAGGAGATGAAAGTGGTAAAATCATAAAATTTATGAAACACTGATAATGCTGTACAGAGATTAAAGTGGGTTGGAGTAAATTCTGATGTCCATAAGTACTTCATCATCTAGTTAGCGCTAGAAAAAAACTGCGTATCCTGACAGGTAGGAGATAATTAATATGGCATTAGTGTTCAGTCTGGTTTTTGCACTTAATGACAATGGAAACAGCTCTCCCAGCCCCTACAAAGAAGGAATTTCAATTTTAAAATGCAGTAAACTGCCTGCCATAAACCACTTTGGGTTATTCTTTTAAATATAAATTGCGTGCACTGAAAGCGGCACTACAAGAACAACAAAAAAAAAAAAATGTCCGCACCTTTGGATAAAATAAATGAATATTGTGTATCTCTAATAAATTGGTACAGTCATTTTAAAGGCAAAAATGACCTTTGCAGACAGGCAAAGAGGGTCCAGCTGATTCTTCTGTAGCAGGGTAGATGCTCTCCCACCCCCCATGACACTTTGTGCTCCTCTGTCAGAATACACAGTCCTCTTTGGAGAAATTGACAGAAAGTATTTACAGAAGACAGCCACAAAAACAGTTTGTATTTTCTTGAACTGTAGGATGATCTTAAAATGAGAGATTTTGGCTTTTCTCTTTTTAGCGCTGGTTGTTCAGTTGTCTCGCATCATTTGCATCACAGTGAAACTTTTCACCTCTCAATGACCAGGTGTGAAATAAAACACTTCCTGCAGACAGGAAGCTTCCCATCACCCCCACCTCTGTAGAAATTTCACCCCCACCTCTGTAGAAATTTCAGAGTAAATACCACTATTAATACCCATTTTTTAAAAGTATGCAATCCAGACCATATTAATAAAACAAGACTGTTTAAATGAGTTTTCTGAATTATTGGCCTTAATATGATTGAGTCTTTATTTTAATATATATGTGTGCTGTCCTGACAAACCAATGGTTAACGACTCTTTAAGTTTAACCATCCATCCATCCATCCATCCATCCATCCATCCATCCATCCATCCATCCATCCATCCATCCATCCATCCATCCATCCATTCTCTTCCGCTTATCCGGGACCAGGTTGCGGGGGCAGGAGCCTAAGCAGAGAAGCCCAGGCTTCCCTCTCTCCGGCCACCTCCTCCAGCTCATCCGGAGGGACCCCAAGGCGTTCCCAGGCCAGCTGAGAGATATAATCTCCCCAGCCTGTCCTGGGTCTACCACGGGGCCTCCTCCCGGTGGGACATGCCCGGAACACCTTAACCAAGAGGTGGCCAGGAGGCATACTAATCAGATGCCCAAGCCACCTCAACTGGCTCCTTTCGATGTGGAGGAGCAGCAGCTCTACTCTGAGCCCCACCCGGAGGCCAGCCACCCTTCAAAGAAAACTCATTTCTGCCTCTTGTATTTGCGATCTTATTCTTTTGGTCACTACCCAAAGCTTGGGACCATAGGTGAGGGTAGGAATGTAGACTGACTGGTAAATTGACAGCTTTGTTTTTACACTCAGGTCCCTCTTCACCACAACAGACTGGTGCAGTGTCCGCATCACTGCAGATGTATCCCCGATCCATTCTCTCAATCTCCCGCTCCCTTCTCCCATCACTCGTGAACAAGACCCTGTGATACTTGAACTCCTCCACTTGGGGCAAGAACTAGTTCCTGAGCCAGAGAGGGCACTCCACCCTTTTCTGGCTGAGGACCATGGCCTCAGACTTAGAGGTGCTGATTCTCATGCTGGCCACTTCACACTCGGCCGTGAACCGTTCCGCTGCGAGCTGGAGGCCATGCCCTGATGAAGCAAACAGGACCGCATCATCTTCAAAAAGCAGAGACGAGAGGTCACCAAGGAAGAAGCCTTCTGCTACCTCGCTACCCCTAGAAATTCTGTCCATAAAAATTATGAACAGAATTGGTGACAAAGGGCAGCCCTGACAGAGTCCATCACCTACAGGCAACCAATCCGACTTATTACCGACTATACGGACCAAGCTCTCACTGTGGTTGTACAGAGACTGAACGGCCCGCAACAACAGGCCAGACACCCCATACACCCACAGGACCTCCCAAAGGATACCCCAAGGGACACGGTCGAAGTCCACAAAGCACATGGAGACTGGTTGGGCAAACTCCCACGCACAGTTGAATATCCTTGAGAGGATTAATGAGCTGGTCCAGCGTTCCACGACCAGGACAAAAACCACATTGTTCCTCCTGGATCCGAGGTTCGCCTAATGGGTGGACCCCTCCCTAATAAATAATAATCCAGTAATAAAAATTATTATTTTTAAATTATTACCATTTCTGTGATATACCTTGTATGTTATGTTGTATTCATGCCATGCTAATATCCTCAACTAAAGGGAATTCAATTAAGAGAAACAAATTGTGAGGCACAAGTTTATTTATAAAGCAATATGCACATACACACACATCATATATGCATACATTTATACATATATATATATATATATATATATATATATATATATATATATATATATATATATATATATATATATATATATAAAGAAAACAAAAACATTATGACATATAATGCTTTGCTACTTCTGGGCCATGTGGTGGTGGCTTTCTCTCAGAGCTTGGTCCAGCATATAGAAACACTGGTGTATGGTGTATTTAGGGAGAGCTTCTAGTCTGTCTTGCAATTTGGCACAGAGGTCACTGAGTTCCTGGCTGTGGAAGCTTGGGGGTCTTAATCCACCACGATACGCCTTCTGAGACGCCAACCTCCTTATCCAACATGAGGTCAATGGTGACACCGTCCCAGAAGGCAACCCCTCCACTGCCAGGACACTCGCCCTCACCTCCAGCAGCTGTTGACACAGAGGACACATTAAGTCATTATGAAACTTGTCGCGTGACGGTTCTGGAGTAGGAGAAGGCTCTCTTAGCTGCCGTTCCACAGCCTCGGCCATTTCTTCCAAGTCTGCTTCATTGCCTCCGTCGCCCTCCTCCATCTCGACTCCAGCGATGGTTGTCTGAGTTTCCATGTCTCGATGTTCCTTCTCAGGTTCCCCTGATGACTGCAGCTCCGGTGACAGGGGCGTTCGGGGCTCCACCTGATATGGCATGGGCAGCTGCCAAGCACCTGCAATCAGGATTCTCCCATCCAAAGCACGGGTGGTGCGAATGTGAGATTTGTCGTGGAACTCCCAGACTCTGGTATAGGTTGGTGTGTAACACCCCCCTATAATAACACGGGGTATCCAGGTTGTCCCCGTGTTCCAGAAGGAGCTCCAGATGATTCTTGCCTGTTCTTCAAGTTCCATAGCCGTATCCAATGGTACCTGTGTGTTGATCGTGGTGATTGTTCCTTGGAGGACGCCATGGACTGCATGCGGGTGGGGATCTTCCATGTAACACCTGGAACATTGCATTCTTATTCCAAGGTTCCAAGGTTCCACAAACAGGTTCTCAATGTGGCTCCGCACCCGCTGCATCCAGCGTCCTCCTATAATCAAAACAAAGAAATTAATTAATATTTAATCATTTTCCATCCCTTTCTCTTATTTTTCTGCAAGCGGAGCGTTGATCTGTCTTCTTTGGATCAGGCCAGGGTTCCTCCTCCTTGGACTCTACTGCCGATCAGGTCTAGCCAACCGCCTCTCCGTTGTGGAGGTGGGGTTCTTCCCATTGTCCTGGCTTGGACTTGTGGGTAGAAGATAGGGTACAGCATAAGCCATCCCGCCATGGAGACTGATGCTTCAGCTCCTACATAGCAGATGGTCGTCAGGACTATCCAGCCCATAGCCCATACCATTGCAGTAACGACTCGGTCGAGTTGACACCATCCGGGTCTTCCATATCTGATCAGCGTCAGGGTCAGTTGATATCCCAGGAAAAGGGCCATCGATACTCCTTTCAACAGGTATCCGATTTTCCAGTCGTCTCCGATGAGGTCCACTGCGATGTCGAGCAGTAACCAAACCAGCAAAGCCACTGCCTTAATTACTCCACTCCGGTTGGTTTCAATGTTGGCACGCAGGTAGATCACAAACCAGGAAAGGGTGATCCTCATTCTTTGCAAAACGATCACCTCCATTATAGCTTTGAAGAAGCCAGTGAACAGGGCTACTATCCTCAGGGGTTGCGTTGTAGACCAATCTCCCGAGCAACAGAATGCCAACAATATACTCTCAAAAACCCAGAAATCAATTCCAGTGAAATTGACCTCTGGCCTTTGGGGTTCAGAGCAATTCTGGAGGTTAGTTGGATTTGTACTTAATCCTAAGATCATAGTGGTGGCTGCAGTTGCTGTGGGCATGGTACTTGCATTGCTGGCGTTGTTTGACATCCTGTTGTCGTGTTGTCCCCAATCTCGAAGTGACCACTTCCTCCTTACGCTCCGCTGGTTATATCCCTTAGCCCCGCCTCCTACGGGCGGGTCTCTTTAGTTCCTGCTTGCTTTTGTGTCCATACATGGTAACATAAATCCTGATTGGATGATTATCATTAACATAGCTGTAGCTTGCGAAATGTCTTGGGCTGCCTTTGTAACGAGGTTAACACCCTCCAGTGCCTTTCAGAGTGGAACTTCTTCATACATATGTTCCACACCCCTTGTCCAGCGTCGGGTGTTGGCTGTCCTGGCTCTTTCCTCCCTGGGTGAACCGTTACCCGGCTCCTTCCGAACCGGTTGAGGAAACAGATGTCCATACAACACGAACCAGACGATCAGGGGCAGGTTACTGGTAATTTCTAAAATGCTCATGACACTAAGAATCCCCCAGCCAAATCCCCACAGACAGAGGCGGAGCAACTTGAGTGCCCACCTGGAAGCATAGCTGCCCTTCAGCTTGCTGACTTGTGAGTACATGTAGCTCAGTAATCCCACCACCACCAACCCTTCTAGCACCAGTCTGGCCCAGTATGCCACTGAGTACCATAACAAGGCCAAATCCAGTACCAGCCAGATGACCAGAATGATCATTCTCATAATCTCTCTTTTTGATGTGTTGATCTTGAGCCTTCCTAGAAGGAAGGCAACGAACCAGGATGTGGTGTATGTGGGCTCACCTCTCCAGACGTTCACAATCAGCACTCGTACAATCCCTTCAACCAGGCAAAGGACTCTGAATGCTTGACTTCCCGCCCAGAGCCCCTTGTAGCAGAAGACAAACCATATGACTTCCAGGGTGACGAACTCCGTTAGCTCCCCCTTGAATTCCTTAATCCACTGGGGTGTCGCTGTGGGTGATTCGGTCCAATTTCTCAGTTCTGTGGTCATCTCGAAGGCTTTGATGCTAATTGTGGGTTCAAGTTGACAAATAGAACCCTTTACTTGCGAGATAATCCTTCCTCGCGTAGGAGGAGCTCCAACTCCTCCTGGTCTCTGGGCGTAGCTCCTTTCCTCCACCCCCTTCAGCAGAGTCCCTTGACTCCTGAATTGATCAGGCCTCCTAGGAGTCGCACCAATAGCACGACTCCTACTCCTATCAAGGCATAGGGCAGAAGTGATTTTATAATCACCCAATGCTCTGATCCCAGAGCTTTTGCTCCGTCTTCAATCTTCTCCACTATCTCCTTGGGTACTTCTTCAATACCCTCTAGCACGGTTCTCCCGTACAGCTCTGCTACTGTACAGTTGCGCCCATTACATTGCAACCAATGTTCCTGTGACATCTCACAAGTTCCATTGTTGTACATCTTATTAGGTCCGATCCATTCGAACCCCTCTACTTCTTTTCCATCGCACAGGCTTTTGCGAAATGCATGTTCCTCCAACCTGGTGAGTTCTGCTTTGCTTACTGCAGGAACTATCTTCCCCATAAGCTGTCGCTGATTCCCCATGGAACCCAGTAGAGCTTTTACACAGCCATACCTTCCTGGTCCTGGTGCTCGCTGCCACCCTGGGTGTTTCTGCTTTCTTCTGGTTAGATTTCCAAACAAATGGACATCATTCTTTACCCAGGTGGCTTCCTGCTGATAGGCCTCGTAGGCTCCGCCATACCACTCGGTACAGTCGTCCCTCCAGCCATCCAACTCACTGCAGGGTCTCCACGCTAGCTCTATGGTGCAGGTGTCGTTGGCTCGGTTACATCTCATTTTCCACAGTCTTGGGGTTAAGGTCACACTTGGTCTGATGCCAGTCCATCTATACCATTCGTAGAGTCCTTATATATATATATATATATATATATATATATATATATATATATATATATATATATATATATATATATATATATATATATATATATATATATATATATTTCTGTCAATTTCTCCAAAGAGGACTATATATAATTCTTTATTTGTGACAGGCACGGCAAAACCCAGGCCTCAGTTTCTTCTTTCTGCAGACCCCACCATGTTCGAGTCTTATCAGGGGCATCCCAAAACAGTGGCCACTGCTCCAGCACCCCCTTCATGGTGTTATGGCCTTTCATTCGGGAACAGTTGTATCTCCAAAATCCCTCATCCCATGCTCCTATTTGGGTAATATCACACCTTGGCGATGCCCAATAGTGTGACACAGTCCCTTCACCTTTCGAGTAGTCTTTTCCGTCGAGATCTGCCACCATTTTCTGGAGAACACACTTGTCAATCTTATCAAAGTCTCCTGATGGTGCAGACCATAATTCCTCAGGCATTGGGATTTTCTGGATATACATTTCCGTCTCTTCTGGGCCTCCCAGTTGGTTGGGCTGCGTCACAGTGTCAGTGGTCGCCCTCAGATGGGTTACTCCCTTTTTCCAAATCCACGGTAGACTCTGATTCAGCCAGTCGTCAAACCAGATCCTCCCAGAATCAGGTGGATCTCCCTTCCTGCTTGTCCCTCTCCCGAACCAGTCATTGCCCCAGACTCTCCAAGTCTTTTCCTCGGCCTGGCTCAGGACCAGATATTGCTGTTTTTTGCACACTATAGGCCCCAAATTCCAGTAACAAGGATCGAGTTTGAAGAGTTTCTCCTCCATGCATTTTCTCATTCTTTCTGGGTAGGACCCTGGAACTTGGGGAAATCTTCCTTCGACCCGTCGTACTTCAGGCCTCGGGGTAGGGTTGCTGGCTTTTGTAGAGTTGTGCCCATGAGCTGTGTGGAGGTCCTCTGTGCCATTGTTCTCATGTCTTCCATGTTGGTTCTGCATGTCACAAGTCAGGTTCAGCTCTCCCCAAAACACCTCTTGCTTCGGGATCGTTGCATGGCATCGCTGCTGAAAATTATGAGCTGGTAGAGTTACCTTTTCAGCCCAGTAGATTAGTTTTCTTCCTTTGACACATGCCTGCGTGTAGTACCAATACGGGTTCTGTCCGTGCACCTGAATCCAATTAGCTTGCACCATGCGAGTCTCATTTTGTTGGGGGAGAATGCCATGCAAAAGCAGCGTCTCACCCTGAAAGTCAATTGCCTCAATTACTCCCCCTGCTTCATCTCCATCACAATATTGTGACTATCTCCTTTTTGACACTCAAACAAGTTTGGTTATACCTCCTAGTGGAAGTAAAGCTAATCCTTACACTCTCCCAGAGTCCACTTCCATGAAAATACAGAAATATCAAAATAGCAGAAAGCCCCAGAAAGCTGACACTTTAAAACTAATCCATTTTGCAGGACAGAATAGAGTTCTTCCAGCCATCTTACTCACTCCTCAAGGCCTCAGATGGTGAATGGATTTAGGCCTAGCGGTGCTCAGCCTCTTAATCACAGCCAGTATCTCTTCCCTTTGGCCCCAGGTGACACAGAAACCACAGTTACCTGAGGTTGCGGTGAGTGCAGGTTTCCTGACAGATCCCGCCACAGCCGTGCTATCATGAGTGGTCTCATCAAGGGATAAGGGTGGTCACCCCTGCAGTCACATACCTCGAAGTGGTTCTTGATGTATGGGTCGAAGCCCCTCCACATCCAACGGTAACGGGTGATGATGAGTCTCCCAGTCGGCTGCTGAAGATTCTCCTCCCTTACCATTGCAAGCTCGGCACACAAGGGCTCACCGTGGCGGTCTACAAGTTCCACTAACGTTGCCCATCCATCCGGCCTAATCATAGGACTGAATGCTTTTCCCCTGTTCATCCTTGGCAGGCTGATCATAGACTGGCGAGCACTGGGGAAGTTTTTCTCTTGCACTCTCAGGGGCAAGAACTGGCTTTCCACAATGACCCTCTCTGGGTCATCGAGCCTCTGCCTCAAATTCTCAAAGGTGTGACGGCTGTTGGTCCATATAAGCAGGTTTCCGAGCCATACTTCCACATATGGCCCTAACCACGGGTTGCAGTGATTAATTCCCCACCTGAGCTTGAGCGGTTCTTGGTTGACCTGAAGATACACCGTGTTGAGAACCCAGGGCATCCGTTTGGGACACTCCTCTACCCGCTGGTTCTTCCATCTGCCCTTGTTAAGCTCGGTAAGCTCATAGTGCATCGAAAAAAACTGCAACTCGTATCCATAAAACATTCTTCGTCCCACATCTCCCCTCTCTGGTTTGGACAAATCGGCTGATCTGATTATTTCCACCATGCTGCAGCAATACGCCGCAGATCCGCAATACATCCAATTATATGAATAGTCTCTTTTTGGCCATTTTAACCATACCTTCTGATCTGGCAGCCGTATGTAGGGCGTACGGGCATGCTTCCTCTGCCACTTCTTCTTCCACCTGTCAAATGAAGTCAAGATTGAGATCTCGATTGCCCGCTAGCCTAAGCTTGGTGCTGAATGTACAATCATAATTCAAATTTATAAGAACCGTTAGAGAATGAAGTATATGATTTACGATCAAATGATGTGTGTAAGTGTAACAGAAATGATGGCTGGAGCAGTGTGTTGAGGAAATTGTGAAATCCTTGAGCTAAGAGTAAAATGAGGAACTGAAAGCTGTTGCTTAGGAACAAGTAGGAGCAAAGTTGAAAACATGTCCAGACATGTTCAGAATGGAAAAATACCTAAAAAGAACCTAAAAGGCCCAATGAAGTAATGGTTAAGCCCAACAGTCCCATAAATGGGTATGGACAGTGGGGTGATAACTAGGAATGAAGTAATGTCTAAGTCAAACACCCTAAAAGGATATCAGGAATGGGGTGATAATTGTCATGATGATGTTTAGGAAATAGGATGTGTCTTAGATTTAAACTATAAAAGGTGATGTGCAACAAGCATCAGACGAGAATTACAGGAGCTTCTTCCCCAGACTAGAACTGCTCTGCTGAGAGGACAGGACCAAACCCTCCACGGATTAATTCGACCTTTAACAGTTCTGCTGGATTCTCCCTGCTGACTGAAGTTGGATGTTACCCTGCTTCAAGATTTCTATCTTTGGACTAAGTCAAGAGAAGAGTTCTGAATTAAGAAGTGAGGATTACAGAGAGGACCGAAGGACAGAGAACATCTTTCTGTGGACTTCCCCTTTTTCTCCACTTCACAGAGGCAGTTGAGTTGGACTGGACTTTGAGTGTGGTCGCTTTTGGCCAGGCACCAACTCGAAGTCTTTTCTTCACAAAAAGGATTTTAAACAATTGGACCCTTTCAAGCCCCTTCTTCATCGACCCAGCTCATAAGTATTCATTTTGATCAAGATTAAGTAATTGATTTATATTGATTTTGAGATCTGAATTTCGAATTGATTATTGCATGTTGAGATATGATTAAGAATTGATTTTGAGCTAAATGCAAACTGCTTGAGCTGAAACCTGCATAATAAAATTTGACTCTAAAAAGTCAGTATAATTCTTTTGAGACTTATTTTTCCCGTTAACGGTACATCTATGTCCATGCAACAGTAAAACTTTAGGCAAGTTAAGCTCTAACATCGAGCTCTGTTTTGGTCACACTAGTCTTTTAACCCTTTAACACCGGGCGATCGCTGCTGAAGCGCCCGTTACTTGCCCTCAATAGCGGCGAACAGCTGATTGAGACGTGGCGTATCAGCTCGGAGTCAGCTGATCAAAGGAACGTTGATCAGCTGGCGTATTACCGTAACTCCGCAACCGTTTGTCCTATCGAAAAAATGCAAACGGTTCCTGAAAGCCCAGAGATTGCACGTCACAGCCATATAGGGGTATTACGGTATTTGTTGCCGGAAGTCCGCGAACGGCGGCACTTTTGAAGTATGTCGTGTCACAGGGGACACATTCGGTGTTACAGGGTCCACTTCAACTTTAATTATGTCCCTTGGGCTCGCTGTCCGAGCCGATAAAATAATCTGGCCAGTAACAAGTGCACTGATCAAGGGGTGACCCGCTAAAACTAACTGGATTGTACTTTGGGGTCGACTGTGTGAGCCTTCCTGATCGGCAGCATCGGAGTATAGAGGAAGCGGGGCAGATGTTAGGATTATCAGTGGTTAGAAGCCAGACGAGTCACCCCGCCACAGCTTAAGTAGTGTCACAGAGTCTCAGAAGAGGGTAATACCCCGCTGACCTGTGGCCTGGACCCTATGAAACGGAGTAGCTGTCACAGAGATATTACCTGTGGGATCAAACACACCTTTGTGCCCGTCCTTGCGTCCCAGCCTCAGCTACTGTTGGGACTTCCGGCTCCATTTCTTCAACTTGAATCACTGGAAAGGGTTCCACTTCCCCTTCCCTTCTTCAGTTGTCTCTTCAGGCTTTGATGGCTCTCCCAGGCATGTCACTGTCACTCTGACCGAGTAGACTCCCCGAAAAGGAATGACCACTTCCTGGACCGACAGCCGTACTCTGGTGAGCTGCTCGGGGTAAGTGGGCATGGCCGCACGCCCTGCCCACGTCCCAGGCAGTTGGATCACGCCATCTCTTCGCCACGCCTCTGGCGCCACTACATACTCCTTACTCTTTTCCTTGGCCCGCGCCGCCTGGTGGCCCCAAGCATCTAGGCATGTGGTACTGTAGAACAGATTGGTGCTCCTCACCCCAGCCTCTCTTGGGACTGGTTCCAGGTCTTGGGCTGGTATGGAGAGATTGGAGTAGACCTCCTCTACGACTTGACCCCAGGTGGTAAGCTCCCATGGTCCAGATCAGCCCTGGCTCTCCGCCATTTCCCTTTGGTCTTCCCTCAGGTCCTTTGAGATGGGGGAATATCCTGGGTCATTGGGATCTCTGTGAACTCGAAACACCATGTTTACCTGCTCCATGGATGGTGGTGGGTCGTGGACCTCTGTCCTGTCCGGACTGTAGGGCCACCCTCTCGTGATCGCCTCCTTCCACATCTGTCCTCGTTCTGGATGTTTCACCGCTCCTTTCCCCCGCCCTTTCGCTGATGAGGGTTCCGGCGGTAGAGGTGGCGCAGAAGGGCCTTCGGTTTCTGGTGAACCAGGATCGGGGGAACTGAGCGGGTCACTCCTGCTCTCCCCTCGTTCTCTTTCCAACGCCGCTGGGGTCAAGGATTGCAGGGGATCCAGGAATTTCCTCACCTGCCATCCCTCAGCGGTAGCGACCTGCAGCAGGCATCCACTCCCCTGCTGCAGCTTGCAGTTGCTACATGGGTGTACTCTTTCAATATCCCACTGGCATGTACACTCTCTGCAATCTACTTTTCCTCCTCTTAAATCCCACTGAGTGTAGAACTTCAGTTGGAGCAAAGTATTCAACCGGCATGGTCCACATACATGACCATCCAGTACTTTTACTGGTTTGGGGTGCATCCCCTTAAATTCCCTCCGATTGGCTTCAGCCATGAGGGGCCTATCTCTCCCTGGTCCTTCCCACTGGACTCCCAGGGTGGTGGGCTTCCAACACACCACACATTTATTCTTACCTTCTCTCCACTGCAGGAATTTTTTGTCACTTGTAAAAATTCCCTTCTTTGCATACTCCAACATATTGAGGGCTCTGCCTGCCCAGAGCCCATCGGTACTGCGTCTCATGATAACCACCCCCTTAACAGTGGCCAGTCTGACATAGGGTGGTAGGCAAGGTGTGCTACTGGCCATGGTTTTAGCTCCTAGGTCACCTAATCAGGAACTGGTTTCAGCTGCTCTACTCCTTGGATTTCTGACTTCTTCAACCAAACCATGTTTCGGTCCAAGATCTCAGTCACTATGTCAGTCTTATCGTACTTTGCTTTCACAGCTGCCCCAGCTGGGTGAGTCTGTGCTTTAATCCATACTCGCTGTCCAACCTGCAGTGACATCTTGTCATCGGGGGACGGCTTCTTGTCACTAGAGCTCCTCCCCACCTCTTGTGATGTAAAGGGGCGTTGATTCAGCTCTTTTGCTGGTGAAGACCTCCCAGTTCGATGTCTGTCATTCAGGGTTTTGACCAGTGATAGAACTTTTGTACTCCATTCTTTACCATTAGCATTTTTACCAGTCCATCTCTTCACTAGTCCAATGGTTCGTTCGACCACTTCGTTGGCCTGTGGTGTGTAGGGTGGTGAGTATATTCTCATCACCCCATTCTCCTGACACCACTGGTCCACCTTAGTGTTTCGAAAATGTGTTCCATTGTCCGTTCTTAGCTCCTTTGGTATTCCCAGATAGCAGCATGCCTGATCCAGCATGCTGACTACACTGGATCCATTTGCTTGGCACACAGGTTTCACTGCAACATACCCTGACATAAAGTCCACCAGCACCAACAAATACTTCTCTCCTTTCATACCTGTTATTCCTAGGGGTCCCGCTACATCCATACAAATTGACCCCCAGGGAACAGTGCTCTTGATGGTGAGTCCTCCCATGCGCTGCCCTCGCCGACCTGCGTTGTACCGACTACACTCAACACAGTCTTTGAGAACACGACGGGATTCTCATACTGGAATCCATAGCTGCTGTTTCTCCAGTTCCCTGCGCATTGGGTCAGCTCCGGCATGGCCAAGTGCCTCATGCACTGCCCGCGTCACCCCCTTCACCAGTCTTTCGAGACAATCTTACCCTGGGGTGTGTTGTCCCATTTCTCGATCCCGACAAAGACAATTTTTCTCATCTGGACGAAACGATCCACTTCTTCGTTTCCTCGCCAGTGAGCTCCCTCTTTAACATGATGTACAACCTCCAAATCCAGGTTCATTCGTAGCTCTGCGATTTTCTTCCACAAATCCTCATGGGCTACCTTTTTTCCTTTCGCCGTTTCATATCCATTTTCCTCCCAAATGGTCAGATCTTCTTTTAATGCTTGAGCACAATAATAACTGTCTGTTATTATTCTTGCTTGCTTAATCTTCCTCTTTTCCAGCTCTAACAGGCCTTCCAACACTGCTGTCACTTCCCCAGCCTGCGCGCTGCCGGGGCCCTTCCCTCGCTGGTGGGTCTGTTCTTTACCTTTCAGCTTGAGAATAAATCCTCATTATGCAGTGTTGTCAGGCCCTTTCCTTGAGCCGTCTGTGAAAAGAGTCCAATCATATTCCTCTTGAGCCGGTTTCTTGGCCATTGTAGCTCTTGGAGCTCCTGGTTGTAGTGGTCCAATCTCGAGATCAGGATCCAGCAGGATGTCCTCCCACCGGCCCCATCTGGCATTGGTTGCTTTAGTGCTTTCGACGGTAGCTTTTCTGAGGAAGCAGTGAACCTGGCTTTGGGTGATGACTCGGATCCCTTGCCCCTGACCCAAATCTTTCAAGGCGCTCCAGTACCATGCTAGCACCGCAAGCTCCTTCTCTTCTAGTGGGAATTTTACTTCCACTGAAGTCAGAGTGTAGCTCCACAAGGTAAACCAGTCCACCACCCTCATTGCTCACCTTCACTGTAGCGCTGTCCTCATCGCAGTTCATCTCTGCAACCAGCTTTGCTGTTGGACTTTGGGGTTCAAGCCGTAGAGCCCCTTGGATCGCTTGTCTCAGCCCCTCCAAGTTGCTTTGATCAGCCGCAGTCCAATC
Source organism: Amphilophus citrinellus (assembly GCA_013435755.1). NCBI lineage: Eukaryota > Metazoa > Chordata > Actinopteri > Cichliformes > Cichlidae > Amphilophus > Amphilophus citrinellus. The sequence goes on along the minus strand of CM024210.1, from coordinate 33,649,353 downwards.
CCATACCGCAGTCTCGTCTTGTTTCTTTAGCTTGGCATACAGTGATTTAGCATACCTCTGATATCCTGGGACATGATCTCTCACGTAGTTGCATAGTCCTAATAGTTTTTGTTATTCATTCAGGGATGAAGGAGGTTCTATCCGTTCAATCTTCTTTCTATATTCCTCGGATAGTCCCAAATCATCAGACACCTGGAATCCCAGATAATCCACTCGCTTCCGCCCAAACTGACACTTTCTCAGGTTCAGTTTGAGTCCTGCAGTTGTGAGTTGTTCCACAATCTTCTGTAGCCTATTCAGGTGCTGCTTTTCCATGTCGTCTGCAATGAACACGTCATCAATGTAAATGGTAGCGTTTAGTCCATCAAGTACATCCATAACTGCCGCTTGGAAAACATTGGGAGGGTTTTTGTAGCCTTGTGGAAGCCTCTCCCAGACGTAGGATCTTCCCTTGTGTGTAAAGGCTGTCTTCCCCGGCAATCCTCGTGCCAGCCGAAGAGAGAAAAATCCATTCGCCAAGTCTATACACGATTTAAAGGGTTTCAGCTTTAAGGTCTTTAGAGTCCCTTTATGGGTTGATAAGGCTTGCTCTGTTAGTAACGGTTCTTCTATTCAGAGCTTTAAAGTTGATCACCGGTCGCCAGCCTCCTCCTGAGGACTCCGGCTTCTTTACTGCCTGTATCGGGCTGTTAGTGATCGGATTCAACTCTTGACAAATTACCCCCAGAGTCAGTAGTTCCCTGACTATGAGGTCCATCTCTTCCACTGCTCCCGGACTTAAGGGGGTACTGTCGAACTGGTGGATGTATTCCCCCTTCTATGGTATGGATGTATTTGACTCCCAGATCGCCACAGTCATTTTAAAATCTTGCTACGTTTGCTTTGGAGATGATCTCCCTTAACTGCTGTTTCCCTTCTGGAGAAAGATCACTCTCCTGTATTTTCTGCTCTGTCACCTCTGGAACATTCACAGATTTGTACCAGGTCCCTCCGGCCTGGTCCTCGACCACAGTTAACTTGACTAGGCGTGCTTGCAAAATCTTCAGGCGCTCCTCCACCTTCTAGCGGTTTCGTGGTCTCTGATGTAATCCTTCTAAGCCCGTGGCGGTTACCAGGTCGTAGGTCCCCAGGATCCATATAATCCCCTTCCAGATGCCATAGGGGACTTCAGCAATGGAGGCATCCGCCAACTGCACCTTAAGCTTCTGAAGGAACCTGAAAAACCAGCCAATCCCCCCAGGTTCCGGCGTGTTCGTTTATTAAACAGAAATTAGGCAATACAACGGAATAAGGAGTCCAATTATTAAATTTAATAAAGCCATGTCAAACAGTTTTACAGATTAATCTGGGTCAGACTGCATACCATACTCGTGTGAGATGGCATGAAGTACTGGCCCTTTCTCATTCAAGTTACAGTTGTCATATAGTCAGAGCATATCAGTCTTGATTACATCATTTACAAAACAGAATGTGGAAAACAGAGATTTTCAACAACAGGGTGACCTCGAAGTCTCCATTTCTATCATTGTTTAGTCTTCATCAGTGTACAGTCAGAACACAAAGTTCATGATGACACAGAACATTATAAGCTTCTGTATTTTTAATCAGTTAAGTTATTTTCCAGACAAATTTCTCAGGGAAGTAAACGTACGTAAGATATATAGGTAGCATATACTATGAATATTCCAACAATCCCCCTTTTGACCTTAGACATTTCTAAGGTCAACTTCACCAGCCTGACCTCAGGTGGTCAGCCACGACTATATTGATATTAAAAGCCAGAAGAGGATTCTTGTGAAAACTAATCTTATACTATTGTGATTGTGAATTTAGCAAAAAATTAGACAGAGTTTAATAATGTCATATTTATAATGGATGTACCTGCTTTCTATATTTTCTTATGGCCTGAAAAAACAAAAAGAAAACAAGCATTAGTCTTTCATATATCAATATTGTTCAGTGAAGTGGATTAGCATTTAAATATAATCAGTCCAAAGTAAATTCTGCATATAAATTGGCCCACATGACAAACAGTAACATGAAACAGTCACTATCTAATAATTTTCCTCAAATTCATTAAAAAATGTGGATTGCATCCCTTCAGGATCAAATCCAGTTCCATGATGAAAATCTTACTGCAAACATAAAGAAATGATCACTGATCAGTGCACAGGTAATAGTTATATATGCAGCCTTCTTTCAGCCTTCAGCACATCGTGCTCATATTCACCAAAGCCATGGATGTTCAAACCACAGTAATCAGCACTCGTCCCTGAGATGCATTCCTGCACCTCTTTAGACATCAGCTGTTCACTTATGGCCGTCATCCTGGTAGTTTCCTGTTAAAGGCTCATAATGTCTCAGGTATGATCTCAGGTACCTGTGGAAAAAGTCCAGTGAAGAAAGTTCCAAATTTTTTCCCTGTCAATTAAACAAAATACCATGAACTGCAGGTCTGTGGGTCAATAATTAAATTTGCACAAACTAAGACAGGACATCAAAATGCCCATAAATATTCTAAGGATGTATTTATTCAATGGCTTTTATTATAAATCTTCTATTTTTGTTTATTAGCCTGAGAAAAATGAGCTTGCAATTTTCATATACCACTAATTCACTAATTTACTAAGTAAGTGGATTCAATCCACCAAAAGTGAACCTGATTTAATGCACATAGAGTTAAATATCATATCAAGCAAAAAGTAATATGAGCTTCTGTCTGTCTATGAGTGGGTGAGTGTGAGTGAGTGAGTGAGTGAGTGAGTGAGTGAGTGAGTGAGTGAGTGAGTGAGTGAGTGAGTGAGTGTAAGCTGCTTCTTCATTGCAAGTGTTCATGTTTTTGATTTTTCTATAAGGTCAGTGTCAGCTGTCTCATTTTTCATCCAATTATAAAGTTAACTTTTGTATTTTGGTCTCAAACTCATCAGGAAATTCAAAATGCAAATGAATATCCTTAAGTTAAAATTTGACACACCTTCTATGTGAGCTAGAGTGGAACAAAAAGAACACAATAAAACAAAAAACAAAACATGGGATGATTCTCAAAATATCCCAAAATACTCATTTTAAAGTTCTCTAATCTTAAACAGCTCTTGGATAAGTTTGTCTATAAAATTACTGTTCAAATCTGACTCCTTTGGCATGAAAATCTGGGGAAATAAAATATCTTAGAGAGATCGACAAACTTATTTCAAAGGATTATACTGGATTCAAGATTATATTTATTCTGTAAGGGTCTGTACCCCAAAGAAAAGCATAATTATGGCAGACAAAATATGGCTTCATAAACCTCAAGTTACTAAATTGTGATGGGAAAAAAATGCATAACCTTGACCTAAAACAACATCAGCAGTTGTTACTAGTTCAGCAGTGAAATAAAAATGGCTTTAACTATTTTTTTTTTTTTTTTTCATTTTGTGTAATTTTATGCTTTTAAATCTAAACCCCTGCAGTGGGATTTTCACCACAAAACAAAATAAAATAATAATAAAAATGTAATGGACAAAGTCTTTAGTCAAAACGTAGATACTTTTAGGGTCAGAGGTCATACTCACAACACCATTGTTGACCTTACATGCAGCTCACTGCAGGTTTGTCATCTTTGGTCGTCTAAACTGAAATCAGGGCGTGTCCCCCTTTGGCCTCATGGGAATTTATAACAGAATAATAGTTAGTGTTGGAGGAAGCATTAAACAAATTATACTCTTGAAACCACAAAATTCTGGCCCCTGTAGAGGTGGCCTTACAATAGTAGTTGAGTCATACTACTGAATATAGCATAACTGAAATTAAAATCTTGAAATCAATTGCTTTCTGCCTGGGAGTTCTTTGACCTTTGACCCTCTAATGTGCTCTTTCTTCACTGAAACCTATGACTGAGCGTGCATAAGGCCTAACGCTCCCCATGTCGAAAAGATCTCCTGTTGATGACTCTCCTCCTGGTCTCAGACTTTACACAGAGGTCAAGGGTCAAGAACTCTCAGGTCACCTGTTTGTGAGATGGTTGGCCTCCTCCTTCTTGAGCACCAGGAGCCTTTTTTATGAGTTTATGGAGCTCTCAGGCTGTTCTTAGGATGATCTTGAACACCTCGATCTGCACCAGTCTCTTTACTGGTAGCTGATCCAGTCTCCTGCAGCCCCGTTGTTGTTGTTCAGGCTCCTGTTAGAATAAAACTGAGAGATTTTCATTAGTTAAATCTTTACTTTTCTCCTAGTTCATATCCCTCCTTTTGAGACAAACTCTTTTTGTCTCAATAATTTACCTTAATTTAGCTTATTTATCTAAAGGGCATACTGATTTTTATATCATTAGTTTCTGGGATTTTTTCCTTTAATGCTGGATTCAATATCAAATTGTTCAGACATTCAAAATTCAAATGTTCTCTGTTTTTCTCTTATAATCTTAGCTTTAAAGAAAACTACCAAATAAATAAATGTAAATGCACAAAAGAATAAATCGGTAACTTGTATTCTATCCTACATGGGCAAACAAATAAGTTTTTAGTTCTCTGTTTTGCTTTGTAGCAGAGCAGCAGCTCAAAGTTTGGCACTTTGTTTTGGGTCTTTGTTTCACAAAGTTTTTACATGCACTGTTTTTTCTTTTCTAAGATTTCTTTTTGAGGTTTTACTAAAACTGAGTTCCTCACGGAAACTTTTTCTTGAAATTTAACAACAATCTTCTGGAAAAATTACCTCTAATAATTTGCAAAAAAATACTTCAACCTGAAATTTTCAAGGTATCTATTTTACTGGCTTTGTTTCTTCATTATTTATTTTTAAAGCAATAAAATCCTGACTCCCTTTTTTTTAAATGATTTTTAATTTTTTTTTTGTCTTTTTATCCATCTGTGGTTGGCTTATCTTTCATATGTGTCGGAAGCGAAACCTTCCTTCCGAGAATTTCTGACCAGCATTCCCTTATCAACAACCATCTCAGTCCAAATTAAAGGAAAGAAAAAGAAGAGAAAAAACTTAGAGCTATAACTCTCATCCACACGCACGACTTCTGTCTCTGACTCTCACTTAGATTCACACACACACGTCCTTGAGATTGGAATGCACACACACACACACACACACACACACACACACACACACACACACACACACACACACACACACACACACACACACACACACATACGCAGCAATGGATTACAAAACAGCTAATATTGACCACTGGAAGATTGTCCTATTCCTTTTAAACAACAACAAATAACACCATACTTTGCAAAGAAATTCACCTCAAAATATTTTGTCCTTATTTCCTATTTCTCTCTGAAACACACATGACAATACAAATACACAACAGTACTCAGTCACACAGACAGACACACGGAGGCCTCCTCACACACACAGACACACATTCAAGCATCCATCAGATTTTTTTTTCAATATTCATTATTGCTGTAGATTTTTCTTTCCCAAGTGACCTAATTTTGGGATTGCTTACTTCAGGTGGGTGAGTCGAAGTTTTTGACCCAAAGATCAACTTTTACCTGATTAGGATGGAGAGATTTCTCCTTTAAACTTAGCTTTCAGCTTAATATTTGTGCTTTTAGGTTTACTCTAAAATAATGTTACATCACCAGTTATTTTAACGTTTCACCCTCTTTTTAATCGGAGCCCCTTTTCTACACCCAGTGTCATCAGTCATTTTGTCAGTCAGTCAGTCCAAACTGCAACAACAAAAACAATGTTAGCAAGGTACCATTTATATTTTTTCTTTTTTTTAGGATTTTTACTTTTATTACAAAAACTCTTTTTTCTCTTTATCTCTTTCTTTCTTCATTTCTCTGTATCTTTTACTTTTTCTTTATTCTCTTTATTCTTTATCTCTTCGGCTTTTAAAGGGTTTTAGTTGCTTTTATGGATTTCAGAGATCAAGGTTCATGAAAAGAACCGCGAAGACCACAAGTGTTTACTCTATCAACTTTTCTACCGGGAGCCGTAGACAGACGCGTCACTGTTACGCCGCTCAACTTTCCAAAGGATATGAGTAGAAGACAAATGTTCTGCTTTGGATTTCAGAAAAACCAAAGGCCCTCTAAACCTGAAAACCCCCTGAGAAGGGCACTCGTTCGGTCCGCTGGCCAGATGGCCCATGGGCTCATCACCGTCCGACTCATTTTGCCTATATTTCTTTATTCTATTAAACTCTTTTATTCTTTTCACTCTTTTCTTTAACTCTTTTAAACTCTTTTTTTTCTCTTAAACCCTTATACCTGTGTGAAATGGCTCGAATTACACCTTCCTCCTGTCATACCACCAGTGACCATTATAATTTGATACAATTCAATATGCAGATATTTAGAAAAGGTCTCTGCCAACCTTTAGGTGGAGATCTCCTGGTCACTGATAGAGTCTGGAAATCGGTACTGTCTCGGACTCGCAAAGCAACGATTACCGGCGGCCAGATTCACTCCTTATTCCCAAGAAACTCAAAAAACATCTAAAAATGAAAAACATTCCTGTTTAATCACATCGGGGGTCACCATCTGAAGGAACCTGAAAAACCAGCCAATCCCCCCAGGTTCCGGCATGTTCGTTTATTAAACAGAAATTAGGCAATACAACGGAATAAGGAGTCCAATTATTAAATTTAATAAAGCCATGTCAAACAGTTTTACAGATTAATCTGGGTCAGACTGCATACCATACTCGTGTGAGATGGCATGAAGTACTGGCCCTTTCTCATTCAAGTTACAGTTGTCATATAGTCAGAGCATATCAGTCTTGATTACATCATTTACAAAACAGAATGTGGAAAACAGAGATTTTCAACAACAGGGTGACCTCGAAGTCTCCATTTCTATCATTGTTTAGTCTTCATCAGTGTACAGTCAGAACACAAAGTTCATGATGACACAGAACATTATAAGCTTCTGTATTTTTAATCAGTTAAGTTATTTTCCAGACAAATTTCTCAGGGAAGTAAACGTACGTAAGATATATAGGTAGCATATACTATGAATATTCCAACACTTCCCTTTAGGACTCAGGGCCCTCCGTGTCATAGACACCTCAGCCCCCGAGTCCACCAAATATGGCACTCCTTCGACCTGGGTGTAGATCTTATCCTCGACCCGGTAAGCATGCTCCAGGGTGACTTGAGCTGTCGTGTCCATTACTCCTTCTTCCCTCCAGCAGCCGCCTGCTGGTGGGCGAGCCAGAGGGCGTCCTTCTGTTCTGCCGTTAACTTTCTAAACTCCTCTAATGGCAGATATCCAGGCCTCTTATTTGTAGAATCCCCCTTTGCCGGTCTCTGGTCGGACGGTCGGCTGCTTGTGGCATTCTTGGAAGGACCTTGGAAGGCAGGTCGCTGATCTGTCTTCCTTTGTTGACTCTGTGGGTTTGGTACGGGTTTCGGGGTGGCAGCCTTCTGTTGAGTACATTGACCCTCTTCGGCCCGCCTCTGTTCCTCAAACTTCCTCTTGAGGTCCCACTTTTTCACCACCTCCTTTATTTGCTCCTGTGTGCTGTTTGCAGGATCCAGGGTGACAAAATCCATCTCCCCCTTATGGCCCTTCATCAACCTCCTGAGCGCCTGAACATTCCGACCTACAGGGATTGCATTACTCAAAACATGCCACACTTGTGACAGGGTCTGTCCTTGATCCAGTTGTCCCCGTGCCTTTTCTATTTTGGTGTCCTCATCGTCAAAGTCCTCCAGAACCAATCTTTTGTAGTGTTCTTCGGCTGATTCTCCTGGGCCTAATGCTTGCCCAGTGGCACGGGCCAGCCACATCAGTCGTGCTTGGTTGTTGTGGGTGCAGGTTCATCACCATCTGCCAGTGTTGTTTCAAGTATTCCTGTAAACTCTGTGTTGAGGATCTTTCCGGCACTAATGCCTTTATCTTTTTAAATTCCTCAAAGCTCGAACTTCTTCCCTCACTGCTGGCGCGCCGACCCCGTTGGCATCCACAGCTACATCCCTTGTGGACCGGCGTGCCTGCAGCTCAGCTCTTGCTTGGGAGGGCATCCTTGGCTCTTCCTCGTCACTAGAGGATAGCTCTCGCTGGCGTTGAATTTCTGTCTCCTTTGCATATTTAAGGGCAGATTTCTTCAAGCGACGGAGCATGACATCATGTGTGATGGCTAGAAACGCATTCTTAAAGTTGGCTGTTAGTGACCCTTGGCTCCACAGCGTGGGGTATGTGGGAGCCATTAGGAAGTTAGCCCATTCTCTCACTGGTGCTCTCACCGGCAAGACGACCTCTTCTTCCAGCCGTTCTGCCCATACTGTTGGTACTCCATAGTCTTGCTGGCCGGCCTCGGGCATATATGCCTTCCGCCCATCCCTCGTCTCCACATATCCGAAGGAGAGATCACGGGCCATTCTCTCTGAGGTGCAATAGACACAGTATACTGGGGTTTTCTTCTTCGTCCCCTTTCTCTGTCCTACCCTCAGCTCGACCGCCTCAGAGATGGGTTCTTGCCGTGCAGACGCCATGCCGTCTGCTTCTTCTTCGCTTTCTCTCTCTCCTTCACTGCTACTGTCGTCACTGATGTCGCTGAATTCCAGCTGGCGTCCTGCATAGTTAGGTGAGGCCATCGGCTCCCTTTGTGCCTCCTGCCGTAGTGTGACTGCTGGCCCTCGAATTGACGAGTTGACCACCTCTGGCACGTTAGTGGGGATGGCACCCTGTAGGTGAAGGTGGCAACCCCTGCATTCCCCTCAGTCTGCATACCAACATAATCATTCATTGGTTGCAGGCTAAGTCGTACAGGGGAGGCCTTTGCCTTCGGGGTCGCCACCTCAGGTCTCGTCCTGGCTGGTGTCTTAGCCGGGGGAGGCTGTCGTTGAGATGTTGATGGTTCTTCCCCGTCATCGTTGCCCAGGGTTGAAGTACTTTTGAGCCGCGATGTCCTCAGCGGGGCCCCCGGCGTCTCCTTCGTCACCGGAACCCAGGAATTCTCACCTCCTTGCCGCCTCAGCTTCATGGAAAGACGCTCCCGGAACTCCTTCTGCTGCTTCTTGGAGGTGACTAGGACCAGTTCGCTGATCCCAGATCAAGCCGCCGCCCCCAGGGTGTGCAGACGACCAGCTCGCACCATGGCCTGTTCAGCCACCAACCATGGCAAATCACCTGATCTGACCCCATCAACACACATTGTCACTCGTGCATATTCTGCATTGCTGGCGCTGCGCAGTCCTTCTTCCAGTGCATCGACGCACTGTTGCTCATATTCCTCTGAAGAATCTCCCTTCTGGTACCCCTGCACCGGAACATGTATAATGGCAAAATGCCCAGACTCTCCACCACTGGTGATCAGGACCTGCGTTCCCTTCTCCTATCCCTTTAACTTTTCAACTCTATCTTTTAACTCTTCAGTGTACTTCCTGCCTGCTTGATTCTTTAACTCCTTTTTGAAATTACTGTTCCTAGGATTATATTGGGAGTTTGTCAAAATAATCAGTCCATGTCCATCTAATTCCCATGGTTCACCATAGTGATGGTACATTGTCCTCTGAGTCTGGCCTCTCCACTTCAGGGCTTCTGCTGGGACGGGATCAAGTTTAGGGAGCAAGTCCGACGGAGTCTCCTCTCGAGCTGGTCCCTCTGCTGGGTCAAATGGGGAATTCCAACCCCACTTTTCCTTGAACCTTTTCTCCTGCCCTTGCAGGAGCTTTTGCACCTGTTGTGGTGTCTCTGATGCACCTTCAAGCTTGTAGGGCAGGCCTACCAGATTCAGCATTGTCCCCTTGTTTTGCCACTCCAGGGACTCCACCTCAGAGTCATAGCCCGAACCTGAATCCCCATCCTGTCTGTGGGACCCCACTATACTTTCAGGGGGGTCCTTTAAGAGTTCAGCAGCCTTTTCCCGATATTTTTCCAACTGTTCCAAATAATCTCGGTGTTCTTTGTACTCCTTGGCTGCAACAACTTTCATTCCTACTTCAACTGACCCAGTTCCTGTCACCTTCCCTAACATTTTAATAATGGGATCATACTCTAGTTGGGGACTCAGCCACGATGCTATGGGTCGCGGCACTTCCTCCACACTTTTGGGCCATATTACCTTCACTGCCCATTCCAGCCACTTCTGTATTGTATCCTTCCTTGCCCCGGGTTCAGGGGACGGTTCCACTTGCACCCAAATTTGGTTCATTACTTCGGGTGTCCGAAAAGCTTGGTCTCTGCTGCAAGCTGCGTCCACCGCTTCACCAACTTCTCCTTTATCCAGATTGATGCACCTTGTGGCTACGTGATGCTGGATCGCGGGCTCCCATTTCTTCCATCCTTGCCCCCATGGGACAACATGAATCATCGCCCAAGCCTGGACCTGGGATATCGCCGGCCCCGTTGCTCCCAGCACCTCTGCTGACCCTGCCTCTGATGGGGCAGGCACTTCTGTTTTTTCCATGCTGGGTTCCTTAAGTGACTTAAAGAGGGTCACCCCTTCTGAGCTGGGCCCCTCACGCACTCCCTCACCGGTCGCTTCAGCCATCTCTAGACTGGTCCGGCGTTTTTGTCTTTTGTCGTCTCGAGTCGCCCTTCTCCAAAGCCCCTCGTAGTACTTCCAAGGCAAAGGGATGGAATCGAGCGTTGCCTCCCTGCAGAGTCCTCTGGGTCCCTGTCGGTCTGGGTGTCCTCAGCGACGTCTGCTGCTACTCCCGTCCGCGTCACTCCACTTCTGGACAGGTTGAGAGCGTCGGCTGATCTCGCCGCTTCTGCTCCGAACAGCTAACGAAGTCCTCACTGCCTCGCGCTGCTCCTTCAATCAATCCTGTGGTTATCTCCCACGAATGATAACCTCTCCGGACTATCTGGATTCTTTGAGCGCGGTGAAATCCTCTTATTTCAGTCGAGCCTCACGTTGGGCGCCACATGTTAGATACCACAGGTATTTCTGTGACAGCTTCTCCATTTCATAGGGTCCTGGCTACACGTCAGCAGAGTATTACCCCAACTGATTCGGTATAACACTGCTTAAAGCTGTGGCAGGGTGACTCGCCTGGCTTCTAACCTCTGTTAATCCTGACGTCTGTCCCGCTTCCTCCTATCCCTCAGTATCAACCGTCAGGGAGGCCTCCTGCAGCGGTGTCTGAGGTTAAGTCCCGTCAGTTTTGGAGGCTCACCCTTATCGATCAGTGGACTTGGAAATGTGCCAGGTCAAATTTTATAGGCTCGGACAGCAAGCCCAAGGGACATAAGTAAAGTTTAAGTGGATTACAGTAGACTAGTGTGACCAAAACAGAGCTAGATATTAAAATGGTAGACAGCACAGGGTCAGTATACATCCTTATAATCAATTTTTTAGCCATCCAATCCAGCATCATTCACTAAGGTTCTGCTATATAAAGTGAATAGGAAAAAAAAGTAACTTCTTTCATAGCATATGAAAAGGTAAGACACTAAGTAGTAGTAATAAAAGGTAGATTAAAAAAAAATTATAATACATCACAAGTGCAGGATCAGCGCTAGATAATTCAGCTGTATTTTAATCAAGCAATGAGGTTAAAAAAAATAATAAGTGAAACTTTTCAAATTACTTTGTAAGTACATCAATGACTTAATGCAAAATTTGGTCACTAAAGAAAATCAGGTTAAATGGCGAGTCTCAGCTTCCCACAGGTGTGAATGTGAATGGTTGTCGTTCTCTCTGTGTCAGCCCTGTGACATATTGGTGTCCTGTACAGGTGTACCCTGCCTCTTGCCTTATAACAGCTGGGATAAGCCCCCCCCCATTACTTTAAAAGTGTACCTTAAGTCCTTTGGATAGTCCAGTTTAAGTGCACAAAATGAGTCCAAACAGAAGGGCAAATGAAGTTGGTAAGTCACAGACATCGTCCAGGACAACTTGCTCTTCAATAACCAGGGCAATGCTTCTTATAGCTGGACTTGAACAGATGGTCTCAACATCATCAACTGAGCATCCTGAGGTCAATGCCCTTGATGCACATTTCTTCAGGTTCCATATCCTAGGGAAAACATACAGAGACTATAATAAATATTTACTCTGTATTTGAGGTTCTTTTTTTCTTCCCATTATGTAATAAAATACAATTTCAAAGTTAAATAACACAATTTTTTTTGGTCAGCAGTTTTTGTCCAGAAAGCCAAAAGATAAAATGTGTAACTTGCATACCAGATTGATCACTCTGCTTCATATTAGTATTACAACATGTGAGCATTTTTAATCTTCAGGCTTTGGGTATGTTGTAAACTAATACCGTGAGAGCTTTTAAAATTTTGTTTTCTTGAAAAGATCTCTTTACCAAAAATCAACCATTTTGAATAGATTTTAAAACTAACTTAAAAAAGAAAAAAATGTATATGCATGATTTGTATGGGGGTCTAATTATTTGTGAATACACTGTGTATGAGGTCTCAACACTATCACTGAATAATGACCAATACAGTCCAATTCAACTTTTTATGTTCAGTCATTCTGAAGAATTCATGTAGAAAAATCCATGATATCCATGGTATGTATGTGTGTGTGTGTGTGTGTGTGTGTGTGTGTATATACACACACACACACACACACACACACACACACACACACACACACACACACACACACACACACACACACACACACAATGGATGCACAAAATGGATATATTAAAAGCAGTAAAGTACAAAAATGAGGGTTTGCTGCAAGTTTGCACTAGTTTTGTTTAGTGCTCCAGCTTAAAGGAATTAGCAGAATTGGCCTTACCAGACATGTCCTCAGAAACCTGTCCAATTTCTCCATCAGGAATAAAAGGCAGACATTGCAGAGATGGGACTTCTGCGGGCCAACATGTCACCTGTCTGAAACATACAAAAGACAAAAAAAATGGCGTAAAATTTTTAAATTTCAGATTATCTCAAATCTATAAACAAAATTTTCCAATGCTCTCCTCCTGATAGCATGTATTTGAGGTTGAAAGTGAATTAACCCAGGTTAATCCATAAATCACTGTTTTTTGGTGATTTTAAACATTGCTGCCTTTCACATTTTACACTCCAAAGCTGTGTTTGAAAAGAGAAGCCACTGAGAACACCAATCTGAAATGTCAATCACTAATGGTTATTTGCTTAACAGCAGTGCATTTGAAATTTATTTTGTGTATGGTTATAAACTGGCTCCAGTAAATCATCATGAAGCCTTAAATATTTAGTTCAAGAGTGTAAGTGTAATTTTTATGACCATCATATTAATAAATTAATTTAACCTTATTCAATGCATTAAACACTACATTATCACTATTTATTTATTTATTTAAAATGCAAATAAAATCTCAAAACTGCATGTAGTAATACCTCCAGGGAAGTTTCATATTGTTTTGTCTTTCAATCACAAAAATTAAACTTAGTGGAAAAATGTACCACGGGGCAGGGAAGAACCCAACATCAGCTACTTCTAGGGTGGACTATTGTAATTCATTATTATCAGGCTGTCCTAAAAGCTCCCTGAAAAGCCTTCAGCTGATCCAAAATGCTGCAGCTAGAGTACTGACAGGGACTAGAAAGAGAGAGCATATTTCTCCCATATTGGCTTCTCTTCATTGGCTTCCTGTTAAATCTAGAATAGAATTTAAAATTCTTCTCCTCACATACAAGGTCTTGAATAATCAGGCACCATCTTATCTCAAAGACCTCATAGTACCATATCACCCCAACAGAGCACTTCGCTCTCAGACCGCTGGCTTACTTGTGGTTCCTAGGATACTTAAGAGTAGAATGGGAGGCAGAGCCTTCAGCTTTCAGGCCCCTCTTCTGTGGAACCAGCTTCCAGCTTGGATTCGGGAGATAGACACCCTCTCTATTTTTAAGATTAGGCTTAAAACTTTCCTTTATGATAAAGCATATAGTTAGGGCTGGATCAGGTGACCCTGAACCCTCCCTTAGTTATGCTGCTATAGGCCTAGGCTGCTGGGGGGGGGGTTCCCATAATGCAGTGAGTGTTTCTTTTCACTCTGTTTATACTCCACTCTGTATTTAATCATTAGTTATTATTAACTCTCTTCTACAGTGTGTCTTTTGTCCTGTCTCTCCCCCCTCAGCAGATGACTGCCCCTCCCTGAGCCTGGTTCTGCTGGAGGTTTCTTCCTGTTAAAATGGAGTTTTTCCTTCCCACTGTCACCAAGTGCTGCTCATAGGGGGTCGTTTTGACTGTTGGGTTTTCTCTGTATTATTGTAGGGTCTTTACATTACAAAATAAAGCGCCTTCAGGCGACTGTTGTGATTTGGCACTATATAAATAAAAATTGAATCGAATTTGTTAGAATACACTATCCTAGTCTCTCCCATACAAGTCTGTAGTTGCAGATCTAATGTAATAGAGGACCCCGGCTATACCACATTTATCTCCTACTTAACGATTACCTGTTGATCAAATTTGTCTAGAAGGATCCTGATGTCCTTTCTGAGTGTTCCACAGCGTGATCAGTATAGCTTGACAAGCTGTGATGAGTGTGCATCCAGTGATGACAGGAAAGTCTTCTTCAGTTCTGCTCAAGTAATTCTGAAGAACTCTGCAAATATGTAAAAGAGGTGATTCATGCACAATACTGTGGCAAAAAGAATATGAAGAATTGATTCAAGCCTCACATTTAACAAAATATGTAGTTAACAAATTTGTAAATACCAACCTGTTCTTCAAAAAACAACCCTGGCCACTTCTTCATGACTTGATGGCCACTGCTCTGCATTCTCACACTGCATAAGTTGTACTGATGAACCTTGGTTTGTACTGGTGGATGGAGATGAAGATATACTGAGATGGAAGAGATTGAAGACTTAGAAGCTGTTTCTTCAGGCTGACCTGATGATTTCTGCAGAATCCTTAGTACAGCTCTTTCTTGAGGAAGCTCTTGAATGCCTGTTAAATTACAAAGTTCATTTCCAAAATCAGGGTCCTCAAACTGAATCAAAAATTATGCTATGTACTTTGCTGCCACACAGGTCTTTAAAGTCAGACAATTACCAAAAAAATGTGACTTGTTTACCAGTCTGTTTATAGACTCTTAAAAGGTGGGATTTTAACATACCAGTTGTCCTGAAAGTGCAAATGCAGTCTGTATACAGGCACAGAAGTGAGCAGAATTTTCTCTGTAATGTTGCAGTCTGTAATGCTTTAAGAGCACATCTTGACTGGGGTGGGGAAACTTGCACTCTTTGCACCACATCCAAATCATATGAAGCAAGGAGGACAAAAAAAAAAAAAAAGTACCAGTGCTAATAATGTGAGTAATTTTCAAAAATCTAATGCTTGGTTCAACTAGCTGCATTGGCTTGGCAGAAGTAGAACATGCTGGGTTTCATTCTGGAACCTGTTAACAGATTAGAGCATTCAGAGTAACTGCGTAAGACAAATGGGTGTCTTGTCTCCTGTCTTGCAGTGAATCACCTAGAAATGTATTCAATATCACCTGTTTTTCACCTTCCCATCAAAAGTTCATGACAAAGAAAGCTTATGTGATATTGACATTGTTCCATCAAAAAGACTAACAACTTTCACCATAGTTTTAATGTCTGAGCTTTTTCTGAATGGCACAGACATGAAGATACATTTTTTTCTGATGCTCTCACAAAACTACCTGCCATTAAGGGGCATTAACTAAACTAAAACTAAAAGTATTAAGACAGAACTGGCTGTAACAGTGTGGCAGCAGAGATGCAGGAAAGACAAAGCAGTGTGAACACATGTACAAAATATTATATGTGTTTATGTAAAATGCATATCCCTGTTCTGGGAGGTAACAGCTGAAGTAAAGAAAAAAACAACAGCTGAAATTCACATCACAGCCAGCACAACACACATAGCAGAGAGCAGTGCAGATGTGGGAAAACGTGTCAGCGATGATCCACTTGTGTTAAAAGGTTGTTCTTTCCAAATGATGGAAATCTCAACAGAGAACTTTAATGCTGCTAATGTGGGTGAAACGCTCTGCTTACAGAGACACCTGAGCTGCAGAGTTTGAACGAAGCATTGAAGCAACAAATTTGTGTTGAGGATTTTTTTTATAGTCGAAATATTCGAGTTACTCGAGGAATCATTGCAGCCCTAATGCAAAGTATAAATAAGTAGCCGGATTTGTAATGAAACTAACTTGCCAAAAATAGAATTTGAAAGCAGATTTCCGTGATTATCACACACACCTCAAGGTTTTTACCTTAACTAAGGTAAGGCATGAACGTGTTTTTAACGGTAAGACACAAAATTGAAGAATTACCTCAATGCAACCCGCTCCACCTATGCAAAAAAACAAACAAACAAACAAACACTGCGCATTACTTTTGGGTTAAATCATTATGGAATTAAAAACATAGGTGCATGATGTACAAAACAGACTGTTGGTTTATGTTTTTTCATTACCTGCAAAGTAACCTGTTAGATCACTGAATCCAAGGTTCACCACCACTAATGTGAACTATGGTGGAGAAAAGTGTAGCAACATGCTAACTAGCTGGCTAACCAAAACAGACCAACCCTGCTAGACTAAAGTTGTACCCTTGTACGGAAAGTATTAGCTTTAAAGCAGACATTATATATGTGCAAATTACTTTCACCACACAAAACATGTTACATAAATGCAAACTTGAAAAAGGCGTGATTTGTGGTCGATCACTTTACCGAACTGCCATTCCTGTAAATAAAGCGATCGTTTTCCATAGCTATCAGCTGAAATTCTCAGCCGAAATGCAGCGCCAGGCGATCAACCACTGACTAAAACCCTTAGCTTAACATAACATAAAAAAACTAGAAGGAAAAATAACATAAAGTCTTACCTGGTTTGTTTGTAGTTGAAGTAACATACAGGTCATACTGCTTCCCTAAGGTGGTGTCAAATGCACATGCGCAGTAGTGCACAGCATGACGCATGCCCATGTTTGTTACTACAGCAGATCCCCAAATCACTATCTGAAGTTTGTTCAAACTAAAACTTTAAGTAGGTTGCACTACTTAGAGGTAAACTTAAAATTTTCAGTTGGCTCAACTTTTTAAACAGTGTATTTGTTCTCTCAGCTTTTAAAAATAAGTTGAGTAACAAATATGAAGTTGGGCTTTTTAGAGTGTAGGAATGGGATCTAATAAACATGTTGCTGGTTTGGAGGAAGTAACTATTGAAGTTAACTCCGAAAGATCAACTGGAGCGAAAGAGTCTAAACAAATACCAGCAGTGCTGAAAGCAGCCAAACATGAAGATAAATCTTTGAGACGGTTATGAATAATTTTTTTTCTAATGTCTAAAATTTTATTTGTAAAGAAATCCATGAAGTCACTACTAGTCAAAGTGAAAGGAATACTCAGCTCTACAGAGCTCTGACTCTTTGTCAGCCTGGCTACAGTGCTGGAAAGAAACCTGGGGTTGTTCTTATTTTCTTCAATTAATGATGAGTAGTAAGATGTCCTAGCTTTATGGAGGGCTTTTTTTATAGCGCAACAAACTCTTTTTCCAGGCTAAATGAGCATCTTCTAATTTAGAGAGACGCCATTCCCTCTCCAGCTTTCGGGTTATCTGCTTTAAGCTGTGCGTTTGTGAATTATACCACGGAGTCAGGCACTTCTGATTTGAGGCTTTCCTTTTCAGAGGAGCCACAGTATCCAAAGTCGTACGCAGTGAGGATGTAAAACTATTGACGAGATAATCGACCTCACTGGGAGCAGAGTTTAGGTAGCTGCTCTGCACTGTGTTGGCACTAAAGAGCATAATAATGAATTAGATCCTTAAACTTAGTTACAGCACTTTCAGAAAGATTTCTACTGTAATAAAACGTATTCCCTACTGCTGTGTAATCCATTAAAGTAAATGTAAATGTTACTAAGAAATGATCAGACAGGAGGGGGCTTTCAGGGAATACTGTTAAGTCTTCAGTTTCTATGCCATATGTCAAGACAAGATCCAATTGAATCTAACAATAGAGTAAATGCAGTGTTGAGGCTGTCATTTTCAGCATCTACATGGATGTTAAAATCACCCACTATAATGATTTTATCTGAACTGAGCACTAAATCAGATAAAAAGTCTGAGCAATCAGACAGAAACTCTGAGTAAGGACCAGGTGGACGATAGATAATAACAAATAAAACAGGTTTTTGAGTTTCCCAATTAGGATGGAGAAGACTAAGAGTCAGGCTTTCAAAAGATTTAAAACTTTTTCTGGGTCTTTGATTAATTAGTAAGCTGGAATTGAAGATTGCAGCTAATCCTCCTCCTTGACCTGTGCTTCGAGCATTCTGGCAGTTACTGTGACTTGGGGGTGTTGATTCATTTAAACTAACATATTCATCCTACTGTAACCAGGTTTCTGTAAGGCAGAATAAATCAATATGTTGATGAATTATTAAATCATTTACTAAAAGGGACTTGGAAGAGAGAGACCTAATGTTTAATAATCCACATTTAATTGTCTTATTCTTTGGTGCAGTTGATGAAGCTGTATTATTTATTGTTTTTGAATTTTTATGCTTAAATAGTTTTTTGCTGATTTTAGCTTTGTTTTTTGGTGGTCTGGGAGCAGGCACCGATTCTGTGGGGATGGGGTTTTGTGGGGATGGCAGGAGGAGAGAAGCTGCAGAGAGGCGTGTAAGACTGCAGCTCTGCTTCCTGGTCTCAACCCTGGGTAGTCAGGTTTTAGGAGGGTTAATAAATTTGGCCATATTTCTAGAAATGAGAGCTGCTCCATCCAAAGTGGGATGGATGCCATCTCTCCTAACAAGACCAGGTTTTCCCCAGAAACTTTGCCAATTATCTATGAAGCCCACGTCGTTTTTTGGACACCACTCAGACAGCCAGCGATTCAAGGAGAACATGCGGCTAAACATGTCGCTCCTGGTCTGATTGGGGAGGGGCCCAGAGAAAACTACAGATTGCATTAAAATTTTTACATTTTTCTTTTTTTTACATTTTACGTTTTCTTTTCTTTCTTTTTTTTTAACATTTTTCTCACGGAGGTTTTGCTGATATCTCTTATCCATGTATAGCAAAATAAAAGTATATGTTTTCTTATTACTTCTGCCTTGGCAGTCTTTAATGTTAGTAATGCATGTGAACATTGTCTGCAAACATTCACTGAATGTTTATGGCAGTGTTCATGGGATGTTGTCTGAATGTTCAATGCTAGCTGGGAAGCCACTGCACAGAAGAGGATGATGGTGTGACAGACTTTTTGTTACAGTGAATTAGACTGAAAACTGAGTATGCTTTTCAATGAAAATAATGCTTGTGGTGTCACCAAAATCACGTTATAGCCTTTGTTTATCTCCCTGAGTCCACTAAAGTTCAGGGTTCACAAAACCTCCATGACAAAGGCTCACAAGACAGAAGCTCACAGCCTTATTGGAAAATGGGACAAAAGCTGAAAATCTCATCCATCCCAGGGGTCCTGCCACCAAGGAGTTGTTTCATCACCTCAGTGACCTCACCCCCCGGCGATAGGCAAGCCATCCCCCTTGTCCCCAGACTCTGCTCCCGAGCTACTTTCCGCTTGGCCTGCCGGTACCTGTCATCTGCCTCCTGAGTCCCACAGGCTAACCAAACCCGATAGGACTCCTTCTTCAGCTTGATGGCTCCCTTCACCTCCAGTGACCACCATCTGGTTTGGGGGTTACCACTACAACAGGCACCAACCACCATGCAGCCTCAATAAGGGAAGCCGCAGGGAAACAACCCTCTTGTCCACTGGTGAAAACTCCGACGTACAGGCAGCAAGCTGGGGGGGGGCGGGGGGGGGGGGGGGGGGGGGATACCCACCCAAGCTCACCGCCTCTCACCAAGGGCAACTCCAGACTGGAACAGAGTCCAGTCCCTCTCCAGGAGACTGGTTCCAGAGCCTTGGCCATGCGTTGAGGTGAGCCAAACTATATCTAACTGGTATCTCTCAACCTCACGCACTAGCTCAGGCTCCTTCCCTACCAGAGAGGTGACATTCCATGTTCCACTAGCCAGTCTCGATAGCCGGCGATCGGTCTGCCAGGGCCTCCGCCCTTGACCACCTCCCAACACACACTGCACCCGACCCCTACAACGCCTCCTGCGGGTCGTGGGCCTGCTGGAGGGCGGGCCCATGTAACCTCTTCGGGCTGCGCCCAGCCAGGCACCACGGGCTAATGCCTGGCCACCAGACGCTCTCCCGGGCAGGGTAAACTGTTCCCTCGTTATTGTAGACATAGGGGTCAGTTAGTTTAACTAACTGTTTCTATTTCATTGAGTGGGTATCTGGACCCACAGAAGAAAGCTGATACAATTGGACCTTGTTTTATTATATGGTTTGTGTTTTACATTTAGTGATTTCTGATGCAGTTTTTCTGATCATAATTATGTGTTATTTGACATTGCTTTGCCCTGTAGCTTTGTTAATCCTCATGCTTCTGCGCAGCGGTGTAGTGTTATTAGCCTTGTCCACTGCTGCGCATTTTTCCATTGTTTTCGCTGGCAGGAACGCTGCCAGAACACTGGCATTCCTGGGTCTGTCTTCTAATACAGACGAGCTGACCTCTTGATTTCATTCCACCTCTCAGACAGTATTAGATCTGGTGGCTACATTTAAAACCAGGCAGCCTGAAACTAAAGCTGAATGACACAACTCATACTGTCAGATGTGAATGCCGAAAAGCTGAACAAAAGTGGTTGTTGTTTCAAATATTAAAGGACTGTTGGCATCATTATCAGGCAACTGTGAGAGATGCCAAATGAGACAAAGGCTCACAAGACAGAAGCTCACAGCCTTATTGGAAAAAGGGACAAAAGCTGAAAACGTCCAAAAGTATATTTCCAACTAGATAATACTAATTTATAAAATAGAATGATTTCTTCTGAGTTTAGTCTTGTTTGAATGTTTCGCTGTATAATTTATGTGTAGTCACATTGTAATGGAAAAAGGCTTAAAAGATGATAATGTAAATTTGATTACATATATCTCAAAATAAAAATATCCTGCTTACAACTGTTGGGAGGGGTAGACCACTGGTGAGTACTGGTGACCACTGGTGAGTCCTGGTTTTGCATTTGTATGACTCACAGAAACCTCCTTTACATATGAGAACATGCCCTAGACCTGAGGAGAGGGGGGGAGCTGAGGGAGCACTGACACAGAGAGTCCGCGGCAGTTTGCCTACAGTTTACTGTTCTGACCAAAGCCTCCTGCTGAGAGCCCTAAAGCTCAAGGCGCGCGGCAGTATTACATGCAAGAAACTGTCGAAAAACCCACTTTTCATGCAGTGTGAGAAACTAATGCAATAATCCTTTTCACAGTGATGACGGGTTTATTATTATTATTGAATAAAAAAACAGACTATTCAAAAGTTTTAACTGTGGATTTTAAAAAACAGAAACTAAAGTAACACACACCCTGGTAATTGGGGATGAATAGTTAAAGTGTACATGGGTGAGAGTTCACCTAATGAGTGTTGTGTGAGTGCCGACCTCTTTGTACCTGAAAATTAGAGTCAGTTAGTGTTTTTTAAGAAAATGCAGATGTGATAACAAATAGAATACAAGAATGCTGTAAGAACTCTTTTTTTTTTTCCCCACCTTAGATAGGAAAATACACAGCTATTGCTTTAACCATAGTTTTTTTTTGTTTGGGGCATAGTATGTGATGTTTTACGAATGAAAAGATATTTAAACATATACTGCACTGTGTTTTCCGTGAGGAATGCAGAGTTAAAAATGAGCAGCCTGTACAGTTTTTTGAACATTGATTTTTATTTCAACCCCATAAACCAAAAATACAGAGAATGTATTACATACACAGTCTGTGTTTGCCTAACCAATAGTTTTCCACCATGAGAAGCTCTGCTGGTAAGTCATCAAAGAAATACTCCTCCCTCAGTTCATGATACAAACTGTCTATTGCCTCTGTGATGTTTAATGCATGCATCAATTCAGACACCTGAGCTTCCACAATCCATGTGAAATCCTCACGTGCGTCGTCCAGACTGTTGGACCACAAGAAGAGTCGAATGGCAGGAATGAGACGATCTGTCCAGAATATTTTCATCACTACATCATAATGGAGAGCATAGAAGAAATCAGGAATATCCTGCTTACACAGCTGTGTTGATCATGGCTAGGGTGTTTGAGTTGACATCCGTAGCATATCCCTTCATGATAGTTCTGCACCGCCTTACACAGAATGCGTAGTGTAGCGAGCTTAACAACCGTGACCCCGCACTGCGACAGTTGCTCTTCAGGTATTTGGTGAGATGGTGGAGGTGAAGAAGTTGGAGATTCAGGAGGATGAGAAGGAGGAACGGCCAACATCTGTGATGGTTGTGAAGTTGTAACAGTTGGTGAAGTTTTAACGTCTGGAAAACCAAAAAAAGAAAAAATTGTTAGTTATGTAGCCATCATTCATGTAATACATACAAATACACAAACATACCATTATTTTTTTTTTTTAAAAGAAATGAGATGGTATACAGAATACAGTGTGGTTCACATAATTTTGTGTAAAAAAAAAGAGAATATGCTTACCTGAATCCATTTAAAAAGACAGAGAGAGTAGCGTTTGCGCCAGAGTCTGTGGAAAAACGAGGAAAAAGACGCAGCGATCGTCTTCACAATGAGTGTTAGTGAATGTTACGGTCTTCGCCATGCCTGTTTTATAAAACCACAACCCTTTTTTATTGCAGTATGACCCATTTGGTTTGAAACCCTCCCCTCAGTCCTTTTTTACCACCACCTGTTCACTCTAAAAAAGTACTCCGTCCTGCCATGTGTATTATCATTATATCCTGATTGTTAAATCAAATTAAAAATAACCACATAGCTTTTTTAAGAAACTGACGAGCTTGGTAATGTGAAAGCAGCAACACCGCCAGCTGTATCCGTAAACAAAAGACCGGTCGCTGTCGTTGTAAATGCGACACGTTGCTATATGGCTGATGGGAATTGTAGTGATATCTGTATTTTTTTTTATTTATTTATTTTTGCGCTGCATCGACTTTTAGTAAAAAACAGATGGTGTAATTGCGTGTGGAGAATTACCCTTTGATGCTCAGATATCCACCTGTTTAACAACGAGTTTATTTAAGCATCGTCCCAAACAGTATGGATGGGGATTGCCCTTTTCCTTTTGATTGAAGTCTTCTTGTAGTGAGAGATATGGTGTTGTGTGGGAAACAGGAATTCGGCAGGATTTCAACAGGTGGTGGGTCTGTTTTTACGCCAGTCAGCTGAAGTCTGCATCGTCTTTTAGTAAAAACAGATGGTATAATTGCGTGTGGAGAATTACCCATTGATACTCGGATATCCACCTTTTAAAGCAAGAGTTTATTTAAGCATCTTCACAAACAGTGTGGATGGGGATTGCCCTTTTGATGAAGTCTTGAGAAACTGTGGGAATAATTTGTTAGGACACTCACACACATGCACCTGATAATCATAAATCAATCGATCACACACGCACGCGCACGAGGACGCTCATGTATGCGCATTGACCTTTGACCCAACCCCCACACACCTGTCGGTCATAAATCATGAATGCTGCAGGTATATTACTACTCCTGCTCTACCTCCTGAGCTATAGCCACCCCTGTGGGTGTCTCAGGGACATCTCAGTACAGCCTGCACTTGGGGTCTTGCCTGGTGTGGTACACCCCAGCCTTTATTGATCTTGTGCTTAGAGCTTGTTAGTATGCTGCCATGATTAGTGCCTCTGTGCTGTCTGTCAGTCCAGCTTTGTCTAGAAATTGGTAGGATTTGTTTTACTGAAGCAGATTATGGTGCCAGTAGTTGGATGGGACTGGTCCCAGCCACTTCTTTTATCTGCTGGTGGTACATGCCATGCAGAGGCCTGTCCTTCCATGATAGTTCCTGTTCTTCCTCCACTTTTTTCACTGGTTTCTGCTGCCTGAGGTACTCACTAAGCACCAGATCCTTTGTGCCCATCTTCCTGATGTATTCATGGATCTTCACTGTTTCATCTAGGATAGAGGTTCTGATACTCACTAGTCCTCGGCCACCTTCCTTCTGCTTAGCATACAGTCTCAGCGTGCTGGATTTAGGGTGAAACCCTCCATGCATGGTAAGGAGTTTTCTTCTCTTGACATCAGTGGTTTCTATTTCCTCCTTTGACCAGCTTATTATCCCAGCAGGGTATCTAACAACTGGCAGGGCATAGATGTTGATAGCCTGGATCTTGTTCTTCCCATTCAGCTGACTCCTTAGGACTTGCCTTACTCTCTGCTGGTACTTGGAGGTTGCAGCTTTCCTAGCAGCCTCTTCATGGTTCCCATTTGCCTGTGGATTCCAAGGTACTCTGTAGCTGTCCTCAATGTCTGCAATGTTGCCTTCTGGTAGTGTAATCCCCTCAGTTATGACTACTTTTCCTCCCTTTGCTACAATCCGTCTATACTTCTCCAGTCCAAATGACATTCCAATATCATTGCTGTAGATCCTGGTGGAGTGGATCAGTGAATTGATATCTCGTTCACTCCTGGCATACAGCTCGATGTCATCCATGTAGAGTAGGTGGCTTATGTTCGCTCCATTCCGTAGTCAGCATAACGAGTCCTACGAATGCTGCCAGCAGCAGCAGTAAATCCCACACTTGATGTTGACTTGTGTGATGGGCTTGAAGATGGCCTCTAGTGTTGTTCTCCACATTCTCATTGAGCTCTTGATGAAAGCTCTTAAGGTCCTGTTGCTCTTGTACAGTTCTAGGCATTCCAGGATCCATTTCTGCAGCATTGAGTCACAGGCTTTCTTGAAGTCAGTCCAGGCGGTGCACAGGTTGGTTAGTCTAGTCTTACAGTCCCGAGTGACTGCTTTATCTACCAGTAGCTGGTATCTCTGCCTATTCCTTTCTGGGCCTTGCTCATGTATTGTGCCATGTGCCTATTCATCTTAGCTGCTATGATGCCTGACAGGAGTTTCCATGTTGTACTGAGGCAGGTTATAGGCTGGTAGTTGGATGGGACTGGTCCCTTCTGGGGGTCTTTGGGGATCAGGACCGTCTGGCCTTCAGTCAGCCATTCTGGGTGTCTTAGCCTCTAGCAGCTGGTTCATTTGTGGAGTGCACTTAGCTTCTTTAGCCAGTAGGTGTGTATCATGTCAGGGCCTTGTTAGGGATTATTTATTTTACTCAATGAATAAAGGACAAATGTTTAAAGGTAAACTCCAGTAAATTAATTAATAAACTGTGGATTAACCAAATAATAAACAATTAAAAAATACATTAGACAGAGAGTAACAGATCAGAAAATTCTAGACTAACTTCTCTCCTTCAGTGCATCATATCTTGAGGACCGGCCATAGAAAGTACAATTAAAACATCACCAACGTCACCATGTTCTGTCATTAATCTGGACAAGATTTCTCTGTATTGATTAAATTAGAACATCAGGAAGAAGATGTGTCTATGACTGAGAGGAATCTGGGTCATGAAAAAACCAGCTTGAACAAGATTGAATGACGAAGGTCAACTCATAGCGCCCAGAGATTGTTTATGCTTAGATAACAAGCTGTATAAAAATGTTTTGGTTAGACAGGAACACGGGCTCAGAGAGAGAGAGAGTGCACACTCTTACTCTGATTCCCCACATGGCCATGTGTGTATTTTTTCTGATTCTTTAATACATTAAATGAATTACTTTTTTAATTAAAGTGTTTCAGGTGTCTTCCTTCATAAAAAAAACCTGCTTACCTGACAGATGGTGACCCCGACGTGATTAAGGACTGATAACAGGTAATGACAGGTGATTTGTGAAGGAGGATGACTGGCAAAAGAGGACAAAGGGGAATATTTTCTCCAGGACTCACCTTGGAACTTTAACTCCTCAAAACACTCACAGGAGGCCTCATAAAAAAGGTAAGCAGAAACCTGTTGTTTTTAAATAACCGAATTCTGCTGAATTGGATGTTGAAATTTTTTGAGTGAGGAGGCGGTAAGGTCTCGAGAGAACAAATTTTTAGAGGATCTGTTAAACTGTAACTATAAGTTCAATTCAATTCAATTCAATTTTATTTATATAGCGCCAAATCACAACAAACTGTCGCCTCAAGGCGCTTTGTATTGCGGGTAAAGACCCTACAATAATACAGAGAAAACCCAACAGTCAAAACGACCCCCTATGAGCAAGCACTTGGCGACAGTGGAAAGGAAAAACTCCCTTTTAACAGGAAGAAACCTCCAGCAGAACCAGGCTCAGGGAGGGGCAGTCATCTGCCGCGACCGGTTGGGCTGAGGGGAGAGAAAGACATGCTGTGGAAGAGAGCCAGAGATTAATATCAATTAATGATTAAATGCAGAGTGGAGTATAAACAAAGTAAATAAGGTGAATGAGAAGAAACAGTGCATTATGTGAACCCCCCAGCAGACTAGGCCTATAGCAGCATAACTAAGGGAGGGTTCAGGGTCACCTGATCCAGCCCTAACTATATGCTTTATCATAAAGGAAAGTTTTAAGCCTAATCTTAAAAATAGAGAGGGTGTCTGTCTCCCGAATCCAAGCTGGAAGCTGGTTCCACAGAAGAGGCGCCTGAAAGCTGAAGGCTCTGCCTCCCATTCTACTCTTAAGTATCCTAGGAACCACAAGTAAGCCAGCGGTCTGAGAGCGAAGTGCTCTGTTGGGGTGATATGGTACTATGAGGTCTTTGAGATAAGATGGTGCCTGATTATTCAAGACCTTGTATGTGAGGAGAAGAATTTTAAATTCTATTCTAGATTTAACAGGGAGCCAATGAAGAGAAGCCAATATGGGAGAAATCTGCTCTCTCTTTCTAGTCCCTGTCAGTACTCTAGCTGCAGCATTTTGGATCAGCTGAAGGCTTTTCAGGGAGCTTTTAGGACAGCCTGATAATAATGAATTACAATAGTCCACCCTAGAAGTAATAAATGCATAAATTAGCTTTTCAGCATCACTCTGAGAAAGGATGTTTCTAATTTTAGAAATATTGCGCAAATGCAAAAAAGCAGTCCTACATATTTGTTTAATATGTGCATTGAAGGACAAATCCTGGTCAAAAATGACTCCACGATTTCTCACAGTGTTACTGGAGGCCAAAGTAATGCCATCCAGAGTAAGTATCTGGTTTGACACCATGTTTCTAAGATTTGTGGGGCCAAGAACAAGAATTTCAGTTTTATCTGAATTTAGAAGCAGGAAATTAGAGGTCATCCAGGCCTTAATGTCTTTAAGACATTCCTGCAGTTTAACTAATTGATGTGTGTCATCTGGCTTCATTGATAGGTAAAGCTGAGTATCATCTGCATAACAATGAAAATTGATGCAGTGCTTTCTAATAATACTGCCTAAGGGAAGCATGTATAATGTAAATAAAATTGGTCCTAGCACAGAACCCTGTGGAACTCCATAATTAACCTTAGTGTGTGAAGAAGACTCCCCATTTACATGAACAAATTGGAGTCTATGAGATAAATATGATTCAAACCACTGCAGTGCAGTACCTTTAATACCTATAGTATGCTCTAATCTCTGTAATAAAATGTTATGGTCAACAGTATCAAAGCTGCACTGAGGTCCAACAGGACAAGCACAGAGATGAGTCCACTGTCAGAGGCTCTAAGAAGATCATTGGTAACCTTCACTAATGCTGTTTCTGTACTGTGATGAATTCTGAAACCTGACTGAAACTCTTCAAATAAACCGTTCCTCTGCAGATGATCAGTTAGCTGTTTTACAACTACTCTTTCAAGAATCTTTGAGAGAAAAGGAAGGTTGGAGATTGGCCTATAATTAGCTAAGACAGCTGGGTCAAGTGATGGCTTTTTAAGTAGAGGTTTAATTACAGCCACCTTGAAGGTCTGTGGTACATAGCCAACTAATAAAGACTGATTGATCATTTTTAAGATTGAAGCATCAATAATTGGAAAGACTTCTTTGAACAGTCTAGTATGAATGGGATCTAATAAACATGTTGCTGGTTTGGAGGAAGTAACTATTGAAGTTAACTCAGAAAGATCAACTGGAGCAAAAGAGTCTAAACAAATACCAGCAGTGCTGAAAGCAGCCGAACATGAAGAATAATTTTTGAGATGGTTATGAATAAGTCTTTCTCTAATGTCTAAAATTTTATTTGTAAAGAAATCCATGAAGTCACTACTA
Organism: Amphilophus citrinellus; assembly: GCA_013435755.1. Taxonomy (NCBI): domain Eukaryota; kingdom Metazoa; phylum Chordata; class Actinopteri; order Cichliformes; family Cichlidae; genus Amphilophus; species Amphilophus citrinellus. Next base: position 33,621,342 of record CM024210.1, on the reverse strand, counting down.
GTTAAAGTGAAAGGAATACTCGGCTCTACAGAGCTCTGACTCTTTGTCAGCCTGGCTACAGTGCTGAAAACAAACCTGGGGTTGTTCTTATTTTCTTCAATTAATGATGAGTAGTAAGATGTCCTAGCTTTATGGAGGGCTTTTTTATAGAGCAACAAACTCTTTTTCCAGACTAAATGAGCATCTTCTAATTTAGTGAGACGCCATTCCCTCTCCAGCTTTCAGGTTATCTGCTTTAAGCTGTGCGTTTGTAAATTATACCACGGAGTCAGGCACTTCTGATTTGAAGCTTTCCTTTTCAGAGGAAGATGTAAAGTTATCTAAACTTGAGCTCTAATGTTAAGCAATGTAATATTCTTCACCTCTACATGTAATTTTCTCCAACTAGCTTTAATCCCAGAGGAAGCAGCAGAACAGCAGACAGTTTGAGGGGTTTGGGCTCACAGATGGTGACAGCATGGAGAGACTGGTCCTTCCCCTGAAGAACTGCAGGAGTCACAGAGGAGATGACTCCATCTCACTGTCTGGACTTGCTGACTGATGTTCTTCTGCACTGCAGGTGTAGCACAGCACTTAAAGGGTGCTAACATCTGAATCTTTGAATATTGGTGCTGTGTTTTTGTAATAAATAGACTGAGACTTGACTTTTATACACACAATGAAACACAGCAACCAAGCAATACCTGTTACTGTTGTCTAATAAGTGTGTAACTCTTTAATCTTACCAGCTGCCCATCTTAGAAGGAGTGTTCATATAAACATGGAGGAAAAAGATGGAAGAATCTGAGCTGAACTTCCTGTTTCCTGCTACAGATGCTGAGTGAGGCCAGCTGGTCTGCAGAGTTACAAGTGAATCAAGGCTGAGGGCAGTCTGCCTGCAGCTTAAAAGAATACATCCAGGTAAAGTGGTGTGGATAGTCGATAACCCTGTCACCACTTTCAAATGAGAGACAGTCTGAGCCATTTTAGCCTCACATGAAGGACAAAAATGAAGATCCAGCTTTGACCATAATACAAACTAATCACTGCTGTGTGTTTTCAGACTCAGATGGGAAGGATCTCAGCATCAGACTGTCCAAACAGGCTCCAGCTTCAACAACAGACTGAGACAGACAACAAAAGAAAACAGCAGCTTCAGTGGGCTCCACAGGTGAGCGTGTTCCTGCACCAATCAGCATCTGTTCTCTGTCAGTCTGTGTGCTTTAATAAATGTAGTATTGATAGGTACAGTAACCTAACCATAGTAATCATACAGCAGTCACTCGAAACATCAACTTTCTAACTGCCTGCCACTCATTTTACAAACCATGTGGTAAAGGCCTGAACCTCTGCTTCCTTTATTCCCCTCAAGGTTAAAGGTGACATTTCAAAGAGTCTTCAGAGAGAAGGGACTGATGTTATATATCGATCACAGCAATTATGAAGATGACAGCGTAAAAGTCTGACCACGACTGTTTTGCACTTGTTTTGCAAACAAAATTCAACAAACTCAGTGACTTTATAAAAGCTTTAAGTAGTCCAGGTAGAGCCAGCTTTGAATATTAACACTTACCATATTGTACCTGTACAGCGTGTTTATGTACATGTATGAAGTATGAGATGTTTTTCATGTTGAAGTCATTTCCTGATTTATTTTGTAATCTTTGTTGGTTTTCTCTTCTTTGGAACTGATTGTGATCCAGTGTGTAACCTCACCTGCTTCCCTTTGTTCCACATGACTTTAAGTTTTTTGATTTTTGTTTATTTAAACTTCTGTTTCATTTTGATCTGTGTTGTGTGACACTTGCAGACTGTTTTGTGGACTGCTTGCCTCGCTGTGTGTAACCACTGCCTGTTTTTGACTAAAGATTTGGATTTTTTACTTTTTCTCTGTCTCTGTGTGTCCTTCGAGTCCTCTTCCTCTGAGTGATGCACATACACATTTGAATTCAATAAAAGGAAAATTAGTTTAATAAAGTGATTATTGTTGGGATAATAACAGTGTTTTTATGCTTTTATCATTGAGTTATTACCTTTCAAACATACATGAGGTCAAATTTCTGTATAAAGCAGGAGCTGTGAAAAATCCTTCTGGCATTAGGACTGGCATATGATATTGATAAAGTATCTTTAATAAAATATTAGAAAAATGTGCTCTTACGCTATTGATAATACTGTCAATCAAATCAAATTCATATACAATTTTTATTGTTTTTGCATATAAGTTAAACTGGATTGGAGGTGGTGACCATAAGCATACAAAACAATGACAATTCACAATGTAACATGAATTACTGGTCTCATAAATCATCATAAGTCATCGTAAATAATGAGCCTAATCCTTTTATCAGTGTCACGTTGTTCTTCCAAGTCTTCACAATGTTATGCTTTTTGTTTGTTTATATTTTCCCTTTTATTTCCCTTTGGAAGGGGAGGGACTGGGACGGCCCCTTCTAATGTGTGGCAGCATGCATCATATTGCAGAAATAATGCCAGATTAGATTGATGTGTGTGGTTACACAAGCAGTGGTAGCACTAGCAGAATCTTAGCAGTTAACTGAAGTTTGACTTTAAAAAATGAATAAGGAGATGATCTCTCCTTAGCTTGTTATAAGTTTTTCCATCAAAATTATGAGCAGCTTTAAACCAAAATCCTTCCTTAAAATTAGCTACCGCATTTGAATTCTCAGCTAAACACTTTTAACAAGGACTACTGCTCTCAGTGACGTTCCCTACAGGCTGCAGGCTCACTGATGTGAAATCACGTGCCTTCTTTGTCCTGATACACCTCCCACACAAATTGGTTCCCTCTGTGCACATGTATCCGGCCACAGGACACAAATGACTAGATGCAGCTCCCTGTAATAACATGTAGTGGACAGAAAAGGCTAGAATTATATGGGGGTGGGGGGAATCACCGTTTACATCTTGCCTGCTGGGGCTGTTGTGCTCTTAAAAAGTCTCTGGTTGGGAATTCCAAGCTGTAGTAGTGCCAGACAGGGGGAGGCAACATACAGTGCACAGAAACGTATATCCACACACACATCAGATCCCTATGGGCACTCACAGGGGGGTGCTTTTCAAAGACTGCAGTTTGGAGGGTTTTCATCGTCAGGTCCCAGCACTATTTCATGTCATTAATACTAAGTAACTCAAGGTCAATAAAGGGGAATGTTAAGTGAGACACTAAAAGCAGGCTTGCTCCTCAAAGAAGGGCAATTATACCCAAAACATCACATGAATGGTGATCTCCATTAAAGTTACTTAGGAGTTACTCCTGATTTGCATACTCCTCTTTTTCTAGGCTTGCTCCTCAAGCCATTTGTACTTTCTTTGATATGTTATATGAGCAACTCAGGGCACAGCAGGAAGACAATACTTTAAGCCACAAAAGCAATTGATGCATAATTCTACATGGTCAGTAATTAGGTAGAATTCGTCTTGAATTACACACATCAGTGGAAGTCCTTGGAAAATGACTAGAACTGGGTCTTTTTTTTTTTTCTTCTTTGTACAGTCATATGCCTGTCTAACTCAAACTGTGCTATTTAGGTCAAAAGTGGGAGAAATCACAAGACTGAATTTCTTAACAAGGTCTGACTGTAATTAAGTCCTCCAGGTGTGGAGCTTTATAAGTCCTCCAGGAGCTTTATATACCTTACTTCAGTGGCGGTCCTAGCCTGTTTGGCGCCCTGGGCGAGCATCCCCGCCGGCGCCCCCCCCATAGCGATCGCCGCAGCAGCGCCTACCGCACTACTCCACTTGGGGGGTAATGAGCACCTGCTGTGTGGTGCATGTAGCTTTCTGCCATGGTCTGACAGACAGGTTTTAACAGAAGGTCTCCCCACCATCACAGGCACACTCAGAATTTCTTTTAAATTTTATTTGAAAAAACATGGAAGAAACTGAAATATTACACAGCTTCTGCTTGTTTCTCCTGTTCTTCTGTTCTCTTTATCCTAAACTGCGCACCTGATGGCTTTGACCTTTTCCTTTCCATCTGCCGTAATTCGCACTGAAGCGAAATAGGTTATTACCACCGCCCATCCCCAGGGTTGTCAGATCTGACTGACAGTTGCCAGCCCAACACAACAAAACCTCCATTGAAACTCATGTTAATAGCACCAGGTGTGATATATATTTAACTAGAAGCACTAGAAGCACTAGAAGCACCCGCGCTAAACTTTTACTGAAACATTGGTTTGGTATCTGAACATTTCTAATGCTGAGGGACAGTCATGATTGCCAGGACATCTTAACACCCCAGAGAGATGAGTCCACACTCCAGGCTAGGAGATGAGAAACCTTGATGAGGATCTTTCAGGATTTTCAGGAGAATCTTTCATGAACAGAAGTCCACTAGGAAACTTCAGCAAACAGTTGGCCATAGGGTCACTGACGCTGTAATACGTGTATCTAAATACTGTGAAATAATCTTTCATCTTTCCCAGACAACAATAACCCCCTATCCCGCAATAGTGTGTTACCTCGACCAGATCGTGGCTCCTAACCGTAGTAGGGAGACCTCTGGTTTTTACTTCGCTTGGCTCATGGCTGGTAACTAACTTGCTCATCCATGTGGGTCAGCTTCAGCAAGGTGGAGAAATGCAGCAAGTCGAAGGATTTTAGCAACATAACTTTTATTCCTTTTTCCACCGCCACCGCACACTTTTTCCCTTGCGCTCATCTCCCGCGCTAGCCCGCATACACACTCACGGGGCAGAGAAAAGTGGGTGGTGTCTCTCAGCCTAATAAGGCTACATTCTTAAAGGGGAAGGCTCTGCCTGTATCCCGCAATACTGAAGAATCCTTAAAAAAATTCCTGGATCCAGATCGTGATTCAGATCACCGCCAAAATTTAATCACTTCTTCCTCTTGTAATTTCCAACCACTCCACAAAATTTCAGCGAAATCCGTTCATAACTTTTGGAGTAATCCTGCTGACAAACAGACAGACAAACAAACAAACCAGCACGACCGAAAACATAACCCCCTTGGCGGAGGTAAATATACAGAGCTTTGGGTGAGTTGCTAAAATTTTGGCTGCTTTTCACCATATTTGGTAGGTTTTTAGGAGATTTTTATTGTAAAATTATATATCTATATAATATTACAATTATATAGATATATCTATATAATTTTCCAGCCCAATGTGTTCACAAGCTGCCCAATCTGGCAACACTGTGCCATCCACCAACATTTGTCCAAACTGTCTAGATTCGTATTTGTGTTATTTTTTTCATCAGGATTCGGGTTCACACAAATACTGTGAATTAATGACCATATTTACAGTATTATAAATGAAATGGGCTTTGTGCTCTATCAGTTGTGCTCTATCAATTTTATTAGATGCACAGATTCATTCTGTGGAACATGGGGGAAAAAAAACATGGGAGGACAAAAAAAAAAAAAAAAAGAGTCAGTTTTGCATATCTCGCAAAACTTTTGCGAGATCTTGCAAAACTTTTCAATATTAGTACATACACTTCGTGTTAATCTTGATATGGCAGTGTCAGTGAGGATAAAAGGTTTGGCGAGAGACTGCCAGCAAAAGTCGCTGTGTGTGTGTGACAATCGAGTGAAGCAGTGACAGCGAGAAAGAGAGAGAATCCCCCGCCTGCCCCTTTCCTTCTGTTACAACCTGTCTGACCATGGCAGAAAGCTACATGCAATATACAGCAGGCAGAGGGCGCCCATTACCCCACAAGTGGAGTAGTGCGGTAGGCGCTGCTGCGGCGATCGCAATGCGTTGGGGGGAGGGGGGCGGTCATGCAGCCCTAGATGAAATGCCGCACTGGGCGGCTGCCCACGTCGCCCATATCAGAAACCGCCACTGCCTTACTTTGTGGAAAGGACAGGGGAGAGCATGGCTCCAAAACCAGCATGGCTTTCCTGTAACAGAGGCTTTCTCTGTCTCCACAGCATGTGGACTGAAACAGAACTGATGCAAGGTGAAATTTAGATCTCAGCTCAGACCTTCAGCCAGGCCAGGTAGTGCAGGGTTCAACAGAGAATGGAGTTTAGAGATGTGGAAGGGTTTATTTGCTATGACTGTGAATGTTTCTTCTCTTTGGTCTCTATATTTGTGAACCACTATATCACGGTTCACCTATTGCGGCTTCACTGTATCGCGGGTTTTTTAAATATATATATAAATATATATATCTAATGCTGTATTGCGGAGTTTTCGTTATATCGCAGGATTTCGCGAATATGCCTTTAGCAGAAATAGAGGTTTTGCCGAGGGCAAAAATACTGCACACCACCTGATGAAGCGCCTGATGAAGTGGCACCTTCAGAAGAGCTGTAATGCTCTTCTTCGCCGTGCAGTGCTGTACATTCATCTCATCGTCAACACCTTAATCGCCATCAGTACTGCACAGCTACATCATTCATCATCTTCATCATTCAAGTTATAGTATCCACAGTATTCCTGACTTCGCGCCATTAGCCATAATTCATAGCGGAAGCCGGTAGTTTACTTCCGTTAGCGCTGTTGTTTACAATTGTGGGCTTACACACTTGCCGTTCATTTAAACATTTTGACACTGCAGTTTCTTTTTCCTGGCCTAAATGGGATACATTGCAAGGATGTTTTAAAAAGCAGCGAGGTAACAGTGCCTCACCCGTCACTTGTGTAAATGACATGAAATTATGGCCCGAAGTCAGCTACATCGACATTATCAGTTACCTTGTTTTTTTCCGAAGGTGTTGATGGCGAGGAATCACGTAATTATAAAAGCACCAGATTACCTTCAAAGCAATAAAATCAGTAAAGTAATGCTTAACAAACAAGGCAACATTGTTTTCCTTAAAGCAGCTGTAGAGCTGAGCCAGAACATCAGCCAAGCTAAGCGCTTAACATGGGTCATGCTAAGGGAAAGTGGAGTGGAGGAGACAGTCAGCTGTTCCTGTATCGCTGATTAGGGAAATCATGTAGTGATGTGGCAGCTATTCTGTGGAAGGTATATCACTTATCTGGATATCAGAATGTTCAGATCACTGAAACAGAAACACTGGACTGGCCGAAGGCTGTGATCGGGGAGACACGCAGCTGTCATCTTGCTAACTGCTACGTGTTTACATGAAGGCACGCATTGTTTAAGCTTTGTGTAGGCTATATACTGTAGTGTCACACTATAAATAAAATAACTTAAAAAAATAATAGGCTGTACATTAAAAGGAAAAAATCTAAGGAAAGACATAAGGAAAAATATGGTAATAGGATGTGCAACGGGGTAGTATAATTTTGGGGGAAAAAGAACAAATTTACAGAATAAAATAATTTGAAAAAATGTACAAACTGATGTAGTGACAACCGACAACAGCAAAAGTTGAATCCGGGCTCATGTTCCAACTAAAGCCGCCCGTTACAGCCAAGGTACATTTTTTCCATTGAAAAAATCACGAGGCACACCACCAGCCAAAAATTTTAAAAAATTATACTCTGTAGCCTATATTAACAATATAGTCATTCTTATCAAAGTGTCTTAAATGAGAATCAAATAAACACAAAAAATATATATCTTCTTTCAAATAAAAAGTGCAGTAACATGTCCACTTCAAGAACACAGCTTGAACATAACAAATGCCACAACAATGTGGTCTTATAGTAGAAAACTTAAGTGTTTTGCAAATGCTAATTCTGTCCAAAAGCATTCTATTACCAGGAATAACACAACACAACAATACATGAGATAGAGGCAAGCTCACAGCTAATGCCAGTTTAATATCATCATCATGTATAAGTCCCCCGTACAATGTTTTAATGGATGAAGGTTATCATTGTTAACTATAACCCTATACCACTGAACGTGTCATAATTGGCTCAGTGTACTTCAAAAGTGCCGCTGTTCGCGGACTTACGGCAACAATTACCGTAATAACACCAGAGTAATACCCTATGTTGGTTGTGAAGTGCAGTTTCTCAGCTTTCAGAAACTGTTTGAATTTTTCCGATAGGTCGCATTATTACGGTAATTCAAAGTTCCTTTGATCAGCCCCTAAGGCTCTGTGCTAAACAGCTGTTTGGCTAGCAGCGGCGATCGGGTATAGGGTTATAATATGTATGCTGTGTGAGCGTTTCAGATGGCTCTCATGTTGCAAAACTACCGCTGTAAACTGTCGGTCTGAGCATTCAACCGATGCTTTTCGTGCCTCCAGTTTCTTCCTCTGGGGTTTTAATAATGATTCTAGTGAAGGAGTCGCTCTCATGCCTCCGCTAGTGACCACACTCCCTGACCAATCAGTGGCATGCTGTACTCGGCGTCACATTTTTGTATTGCCTCGGATCGCTTAGAACCTCGGGTGAGTGAGTACGGAAAAAGGACCGGCAAAGTGTTCCTGATTCTAATGGAGATGCTGTCAAATCGTGGCGAGTCGTTCCGTATGGAAACGACTCGCTTAATGGCTTAATTCTCTTGTCTCTATGTACAATGCAATCCGCTACCTGCTGCTATCTAGTCTAGTGACACTCATGGCATATTAGGTGAAACTGGATAATTTCCCACGGCACACCTGACGATCTCCCACGGCACCTGGTTGAAAAACACTGCTCTAATGGATTACAGAGCAGTGGGGAATAAGATTTATGACAGTAGAAGTCTTTCTGAAAGTGCTGTAACTAAGTTTAAGGATCTAATTCCTTCATTATTATGCTCTTCAGTGCCATGTGCCAACACAGTACAGAGCAGCTACCGAAACTCTGCTCCCAGTGAGGTCGATTATCTCATCAATAGTTTTACATCCTCACTGTGTACGACTTTGGATACTGTGGCTCCTCTGAAAAGGAAAGCCTCAAATCAAAAGTGCCTGACTCTGTGGTATAATTCACAAACACACAGCTTAAAGCAGATAACCCGTAAGCTGGAGAGGGAATGGCGTCTCACTAAATTAGAAGATGCTCATTTAGTCTGGAAAAAGAGTTTGTTGCTCTATAAAAAAGCCCTCCGTAATGCTAGGACATCTTACTACTCATTAATTGAAGAAAATAAGAACAACCCCAGGTTTCTTTTCAGCACTGTAGCCAGGCTGACAAAGAGTCAGAGCTCTGTAGAGCCGAGTATTCCTTTCATTTTAACTAGTAGTGCCTTCATGGATTTCTTTACAAATAAAATTTTAGACATTAGAGAAAAAATAATTCATAACCATCTCAAAGACTTATCTTCATGTTCAGCTACTTTCTGCACTGCTGGTATTACTTCTTCCAAACCAGCAACATTCAATTTCATTTCAATTCAATTCAATTTTATTTATATAAAGCCAAATCACAACAAACAGTCGCCTCAAGGCCCTTTGTATTGCGGGTAAAGACCCTACAATAATACAGAGAAAACCCAACAGTCAAAACGACCCCCTATGAGCAAGCACTTGCCAACAGTGGGAAGGAAAAACTCCCTTTTAACAGGAAGAAACCTCCAGCAGAACCAGGCTCAGGGAGGGGCAGTCATCTGCTGTGACCGGTTGGGCTGGGGGGAGAGAAAAGACATGCTGTGGAAGAGAGCCAGAGATTAATAACAATTAATGATTAAATGCAGAGTGGAGTATAAACAAAGTAAATAAGGTGAGTGAAAAGAAACAGTGCATTGTGTGAACCCCCCAGCAGCCTAGGCCTATAGCAGCATAACTAAGGGAGGGTTCAGGGTCACCTGATCCAGCCCTAACTATAAGCTTTATCATAAATGAAAGTTTTAAGCCTAATCTTAAAAATAGAGAGGGTGTCTGTCTCCCGAATCCAAGCTGGGAGCTGGTTCCACAGAATAGGGGCCTGAAAGCTGAAGGCTCTGCCTCCCATTCTACTCTTAAGTATCCTAGGAACCACAAGTAAGCCAGCAGTCTGAGAGTGAAGTGCTCTGTTGGGGTGATATGGGACTATGAGGTCTTTGAGATAAGATGGGGCCTGATTATTCAAGACCTTGTATGTGAGGAGAAGGATTTTAAATTCTATTCTAGATTTAACAGGGAGCCAATGAAGAGAAGCCAATATGGGAGAAATATGCTCTCTCCTTCTAGTCCCTGTCAGTACTCTAGCTGCAGCATTTTGGATAAGTTGAAGGCTTTTCAGGGAGATTTTAGGACAGCCTGATAATAACGAATTACAATAGTCCAGCCTAGAAGTAATAAATGCATGAATTAGCTTTTCAGCATCATGCTGAGAAAGGATGTTTCTAATTTTAGAAATATTGTGCAAATGTAAAAAAGCGCTCCTACATATTTGTTTAATATGTGCATTGAAGGACATATCCTGGTCAAAAATGACTCCAAGATTTCTCACAGTGTTACTGGAGGCCAAGGTAATGCCATCCAGAGTAAGTATCTGGTTTGACACCATGTTTCTAAGATTTGTGGGGCCGAGTACAAGAATTTCAGTTTTATCTGAATTTAGAAGCAGGAAATTAGAGGTCATCCAGGCCTTAATGTCTTTAAGACATTCCTGCAGTTTAATTAATTGATGTTATGTCTTCAATGTCTTTATTAGACTTTCTAGTAAAAAAAATTTATGTTCAAGAATTATTTTACTATATTGAAATGGATTAGAATAAAGCAAACAAACAAACAAATAATAAAAAAAATTGTTTTCTAGAGAGTGGTTCAAAAGTGGTACCCATTTCTTCTAAATCCTCCACTTATTCTGAGCTCATTCTAAGCTCGTTGCTTTACCTCAAGGAAGGAGGATTCCTGAATCTATGATGCTGACATCATAGGCAGGGAATGGATACTGTAATTGTAAGTGTAAATGCACCAGCTGTGGCAGAGGGGTTGAGGGTCCCATTGCTGGAGAGACAAGGCTTGAACTCAAAAACTCTCAGCTTTAATGCTGGAAATGCAGAACTTAATAGAGATGGATGGCAGTAGAGATTACAAAACTCACTTGAATAGAAATACACAGTACCAGTCAAAAGTTTGAACAGTAGAGTGAGCACACCTGGCCCTGGTCCCGGCTGGGGAAAGGGACCTCAGCGTCACCGCTCACCACACTCTCTCCTTCAGCAGTCACTACATCGCACGCCAGCCCTCGCCAAGGCAGCTGTGCCGTGCAATAGCCACTCAACCGCCACCCAAGCATCTGGGGATTAGGCTCGGCAGCTTCCCGCTATCAACAGACTCTTGACTCTCGGACATCTCTCTTTCAGTGCCCCTTGCTTCTCGCCCCAGAAAGAGGGGCTCACAGCGCTGGAGAAAGGATTATTCACTGCCGGCCCCCAATCTCACTCCTCTGGAATCTTTTGCTGGCCTTCACTCCACCCAACTCTTCCTCCATAGCATCTCCACCTAACCTGCTGGAGGAATCTGCTGTTCCAGCTTCACTAGCCCCCTTTTCCCGGAGGAAGCGGGGCTCTCGAGATCGGTGTGCCGCGCCACAGCTACAGACTGTCTTATGGCCTGCACCTGTCAATGACAGGCCAAATGATATAAACTGCTATATGAGTAATTCTTCATCTCTTTTGTGTGATTACTCCTTGCCAGAAAATAAGGACCTTTCATGCTTTGTGTCTGAGCAGGGGGTGTGTTTTTGGTTTAATGACACTGTGGAAATATTCAACTCCCCTCTGCTGATTGAATCACTTCATCCTGAACCAGAGCTGAACTGTGAAAATCAACATTTATTTCCAGACCCAAATTTTCATAAAGAACTTTTCAGTTGCCAGTCACCCAGTAAAAACCTCTCTAATTCAGCTCCCAAGCCAGCCACTTCATCTTGTTTACAAAGCACCACCATTATCCCTGCCACAACCTTACAAAGTCAGCATTCTTCACGTGGTGGACAACAAAACTGGACATTAATAAGACTGTTACCTGTGCTTTGTAATCAGTCTCTTTAAGTTCAGTGTGTCATGATGCGGATACCTCTGTTACTCTGTTCGCCAGTTCTGAACCAAGTAATTGTAATTTTGAGAGGGACCCAGCAGTTTGTAATCCCTCAGAGGAGCTAAGAAATGACATCATACACACAGTAGAGAGTCTGTGTAATGAGTTTGTGGCTAACGGGTCCCTGTGAGGAGTACAAGGAGGCACCTCCCGCTTACAAAGACTTGTTTCCAGCCTACACTGGCTAATGGACTTATTACACGGAATAGTGAAAGACTTTCTGTTAAACATTCTCCATATCTGTCCCCCAGCTCCCACTCCTTCAGAGACTGTTGTAGTAGCTATTTAGGTAGCCATGGAGTCTGCATGTTTAGCTCCTGCCCCTGACACCCATAAGACTGCTGCTGCCGTTGAGGCTTCCCCTGTGCTTGAGCACCCGGCACCCATCCCTGTCCCTAGGGTGGGGATGCACAGAGCTCAACCTGCTTCTGCACCCTTCCCTGCTTCACAGGTGAGGGTGGCTAAGGTTCAGCCAACCCCTGCCCCCATCCCATCCCATCTCATATATATATATATATATATATATATATATATATATATATATATATATATATATATATATATATATATATATATTAATACCAGATTGGATTGGGTAGATTGGGATTTTACATTACAGTTTAGTTTTAGTTAGTTTTCAGTTTTTGGGTTTCGTTTTTGTTTTCATGCTTATTTTTAGTTTAGTTTTCATTAGTTTTAGTTTTTCATACTTTTTCAGGTACAAGAGTGACTATTGTGTAATAGAAACTCAACAAAAGATATTGTTGTAAAAATTCCATTCAACAACCAACTGTTCACAAAATAGCAGCAATATGTGCTTAATGTGTGTAATATACACATGAACATCAACAGG